>JALPQI010016216.1:0-32203 GCA_025490895.1 Thaumatotibia leucotreta | reverse complement strand
AAATAAAGAACGATGTTTATCATTTTCATAAAGAAAAAAAATCATAAAGACTCTATTCAAAATATTGCTATTTTTGAAAGTTAAAATAGAAAGGACCATGGGCATATTTGTATGGACAGTGGACCAAGGACCAACAGAAATGAAAGTGGTGTCATTAAATAGGTATTTACATTTATTTCATTTCATTCTACGGCCACTATGTTCAATTCCATTGCAAAACGGAGATATTTGTATTTTAGTCAGAGTTAATACTATGATGAATGGTGTCTGAACGACGGTGATTTAATTAGAGAGTGCCCGCAGAACGCCTCACTCATATAAAATTATCCAATGGAATTCAACTTTGCACCTATAGAATGAAATAAAGTACATAAACAGACCTTTCTAATGACACTACTCCCAGCTCTGTTGGTTTTTGGTCCATTTTGACGCATAGTCCTTTAGTGAACTCAGTAAATGACTACCCCAGGGGCGGAATACAGTAGTCAAAACTTGACGTTAAACTGCTGGTAAGGGCAACCTTCTGGGAAGGAATGTTACCAAATTTATTGTATTAGAATAATAAAAGTTTTGCATTTCATGCTTGCATGCATGTACTGGAACATGCATTATTTATTAATATTACCCACTCAATTTACCTTAAGGATCTAAAGCTTCACGCCGAAACAAACAACTGATAAAAGCATACAATAGCAACTTAGGACATTGTGTGAAAAAACAGGGTTCGGTAAAATTTAAGTAATAGGTTTTGGAATGTGACAGTATATAAATTGACCCAACATTTATTTCGTAACACTTCCTTTTATACAAAATTTCCCAATTTAATTTGAGGAAGGTAAATGTGAATAAAATGTATCGTACGAAAATCAAAGCATAAAAGATACAGAAAAACCCCTTTGATACAAAGAGGTATTTCAACCCGATAATATGAGGAATTTCGCCAAAAAGGCAACGGCGGTGGAGATAAATTTTTAGGCCTCACTTTATTTACCTTTAATCTTACTATGAGTTTTCTGAATATTTAAGTTTTTTTGTCACGGCATATTGAAAGTAAGAACAAGGTTGGTTTTGTAAAATATAGAATTATCAGCAGATTTTGTAAAAATTCAGTAGAATTTATTAAGTACTTTGAAGGCAATTTTATTTTTACGTGTTATTTTTTCATATTCGACATATTCCCCGCTCCGCCATTGTACGAATACAAACACGCTACTAAAACTTCCCCTTGAATCAATCTTGAATCTTTTAAAAAAACCGGTGCGTAGTTATGAAGATATTAAGAGCACATACGTATGTAGTGTTAATGTTCCAACATACTATTGTGTACGTATACTTATGTAGTTTTAGGAATAGGCCATCCTTTTATGCAGCTAATAGTAGGTTTATTACCTAAGTTTACATGGTAACATAATAACTACAATTTATAGCAATTGGTAATTGATCCAGCTGTATTGTATGCCAAATTTGATCGTGTAATGATCAATAAAGAACATTTAGGCGAAAAAAACAGACAGACAATATAATTTAGAGACCACTATAGTGTAAAATATGTAGATATAAGTAAGGTATATTTGGAATATCACCACCCTCAAGTAATATAAAGTACGGCTAGGACTTTTTGTCAGAAAGTTTTTAGATTCAATTTTCGGGTCACATTCTGCATGAACGTGTCTAGAATTATAAGCTGGAGAATGAAAAGATCCGTATTCATTAGTAACGAATTTCCATTGCCTCCGGAGAACGGGCTTAAATTCGATTTCAAAACTAACATACCTAGGTACTTCAAAAAGCGTTTACGAAGATTGCAGGGACAGAGAGATGTCAGCAATTTTACTGTATGTTATTAAATTTGCTATTGTGTATGACGATTCAATTACTTGATGCCTACTTGAATAAATAATAGTTTGACTTAGACTTTCAAAATTAATACGACATTAGCAACAGTGAGTTAAGTAGTAAAAAAGTAATAAGATAATATGAATGTACCTATAATTTTTCTATGTCATTGAAACATAAGTCTGCTAGCACACGGGTAACTAATTGTCTACTTAATGAAATTAAAAGGTGGCCTAATGCCGCGTTATTTGATTTGAAATTTAATGAAAATTTATTACCACGGCATTCTTGGTAATATTGGGTGTCTAAATCTTCCCCCAATGACCTTATCACTATTCGTGAAAGAAAGAGTAAGCCTGGGTTACCCGACCCCATATAATTTGTGACCTGATTTAGTATTGATCAAGACAACGGTTATTTTACGACCTCTGGTGCCTTTTCGCGCTTCCTTCTTTAGATATTCCAACAAGAACATGTTTGGCTATATTCAATACAGGGTTCAGTGAGAATCACATTCTCCAAAAGTCAATTTGAAAACCATAATATAATTATGTTTGTATACTAATTAGCCTACATACTTGTCCTTAGTGCAGTCATAGACAAAAATGTACATAAGAAGAGCATGTTTCATAGGATTCTAAAATGGTTGTAATTTTACTAATTACAGAATGCACCTGATGCATGTCAAATCGAGCACATTTTCGTTTCTATTGGTGATATAAATATTGACAGAATAAGGCTGCATTCCCACCAGTCCGGTACAAGAAACCTTTTTGTCATGAAGTAATGGAGGTTTTTATAAAAGTAAAATTAACGAATGCTGGTGTCTGACAAAACAAAGACAGAGGTGTAATCAGTGTCTTGCCGCACTAAAAGCCGCTTACACATGTTCGTCATATTAGTCAAATGGAATACGTAGCGAAGTTGCTAATCGCTAACAATCAGTAGCGTATCGTAGTTTTCTCTTGCTGTCACTCGTTCTTATTTATTAGTGTAACCAAGACAGTTAGTTGCTTTTTGTTCACGATTGAGCATTATCTATTTGTATCTTGGCTTCACACCCATTTCAGATAACTCGAATCCCAAAAACGTAACCTAAAGTGTTAGAAAGGTACCTTACCTGTCAAAAGAAATTCCAGTAAGCGTGAACACGCTGGCAGCAACTGTCACGTTGGCGATAAAGTTGCTCAGCTGGCAGTATCTGACTCCAAACACCCAGTCACTGCGGACAAAATTATTATATTTCACTTCATATGTTCGTAAGTTTCACTATTTTCCTAAGTATTATTAGCGGTCTTCCCAACTAGCAAAATATAGTCATATAGAAGTTGAGACAACGTTTTGCATTTTGTTTTAAGGTAAACGGTTATAAAAGGCGAAAGTGGCGCAAATTATAAGACTTATTGGTGAGATAAAGGTTAAATAAAGGTTTGCATGGCGACTTAAATCGTTTATTAAAGGTACTGTAACGATTAAGGAATGACCAAAACGTTGTATAAAGAGTACAACAAAAACCTTTACGCGATCTAACTATCAAATAAATGTTTTATAACTGACCATTTTGTTTTATAGAAGGTTTAGTGTAATCCTTACTCATTGCTTATCGGACTTTTAAGTTACCTAAACATTTTATTTTAGATACGACAAAAAGTGTACGGAAAAATAATACAAGGTAATTTTATAAGTTTTGTAATAGAAATTATTGTTCTATATATTGAGCGTTTGCACATTTGGCGTGAGCTGAATTCGTATGGGAAGGTCACTTTATTGTTAAAGTTTATGATGATATACAGTTTTTTGCTGTCGCGCTCTTAATATATTCGAAATAATTATAATTTATAACAATATTTCTTCATATTTTATTATAGTTAAGGTTAGCCATTTTGGAACAAGTCATGGATTTATACTTATACGACTACGATATAACTTTATCTTAAGTAAAGGTTTTTATAACGACTACAAATTGTCCGCCATTACTAAGCCGCCATTACTAGTCCGCCACTTCGTTTGTACCGTTTCCACGATGTAACGTCCATGGTTTTTTTCTTTGAAATAGTACTGTGATTCTCACGAAATGGCGACTGATGTTTAATAATATTAATTTCAAATCGACTTTAAATTGCATTATGTTTTATAACCGTAACTTAAAATCAATTTAAAAACATATAGTTCAATAAAAGGAATATAACGGGTTCAGCAACAACTAAAGGTTTTTCAAAGTTTTTGTTTGACGTTAATATACCCAACTGTTGAATAAAAGGTAGATAACAGTCCCGCCGATATCTTTTTGTCATATTGAAGTTACCCTCAATACCGCTATATAACTGTCGAGATAAGGTTTTATGATATCACTTATACAACAATAAAATTATGTAGACGTTGTAAAAATAACCTTATTACGACGGTTCTGTTTTTTCAAAACCCTTTATAAGACGGAAACGTTTATACGAGTTTGAACATCATTAAGTAAACGTTTTCTTTAAAACCTCTACATGATTGTTGTATAATTAAGTCGCAAAAACGTTTATTTACCATAGTAATTAGACTATTTGGTAGGACGACTAAACTATCAGATTTATAACGTTTATTTGACTAACAGGTTAACTAAAAACGACTATAAAACTCTTATATGGCTAAAGGTCGTATAACTCTTGATTTATATGACTTCTTTGCTAGTTGGTTTAACACTATCCTTTTATATATGTTATGTTTTTTTTATTTACTGCATTAAATTATAACATACAAAATGATTACCAAGAGGTCTAAGAGTATTGGCTTTCTATTGAATGACATTGGCAATGGCCAATGCAACTGAACAAAGCACTTTTCAGTGAAACAGTGGTGAAAAACTTCTCGTATGACTGTAGTATAGTATTACATCACATCACACATCATTAGCATATCTTAGTCCAATGGCTGGACTTAGGCTTCTCCTATGTGACTTATGCGTATGGACACATGAGGATGTGACTATCCATAATCTCCACGAGGTTTTGCCATTGAATATTATAAATAAGTACTCTTTTCCCAAATCATACGCAAAAAGGACATGCCTACATTTAAGCTGATATTAACTGCAGTAACATGTTAACTAACCTAAAATCATTCTTACGTTGGTTGTGTTTGGTGTTGGTTGTTGTTTAGTTGGGTTATAAACCTATACGTAGGTATTTTTTGTTTTTATGTCTGCTGAATGCCGGATAACTTGTGGGCTAAGGTAACCATACATTGGGTGCCACAAATTGTAAGGCGTCGCGCTCGCGGTAGCCGTGCCAGAGATGGTGTGACGAGCTTGACGCCTTTGACAAGGACTGGTGGGAGACTTCAGAGGATAGGGATATGTGGAAAAATTTGAGGGAGGCCTTTGCCCTGCAGTGGGACAGTATAGGTTCTTGATAAATTGATTGATAAATGATAAAATGCAAGCCAGGTGGCAAGGTAATTTTTCATTCAGCCGTTAGCGAAAATTAACCTGTGAAACAAATCGATGTTCATTTATAATACAACGAGGACACGTCACAGCAAGCTAGACTTTCTTCTCGCTATCAAGTCATGGTAGTGTTGTGGAGTTATATTTACTATTCTAAGAATCAAAGTATATTAGCCGTCTTCTAAAGTTAAACTAATGAAACTGAAATATTTATAAGTAAAATGCAAATGAAACATATCAGAAATTAGTTAAGTTATAAAGTCCTCTAAAGGCTTCTAAAGAACTCAAGACACAGTATTTTTTCGCATTGACTAAGTAGATACCTATCGGTTGTAAATTTATTAATTTTGACCAACTTTGCCGTACAAAATAATGTTTAAAATGTAGATACGCACATTATGAACATTATGTTAGACTTTGTGTTAAGTACTTAATATACTGTATTATTAAACTATCGAATGTACCTAATACATATCGGTGAAACTAAGTAAACATTCGTAAGCCTTTTCTGGAAAATTCTGTAAATAATAAACATAAATGTCTATTACAGTAATAGAAATTTATATAAGTACCGCGCAGCAAGTAGATTTGAGTCTCCTTCGATCATAAATCTCGTTCAAATAAGATTGGTCAAAATTGAAACAGAATTTACAGCCTAAGGGGCTAAGGTCTTATGCTATGTTCTATCTTTGTCATCTATTGTCCTCAGGGACGCTTTTCCCTTTAAAATGTCCCAATAATCTTGCTAAGTTACCAGAGATTCTCCACAAATCAAATGCCTAATCTGAATTATGGTCATTGTTCTTTTACAACAACTCCAAGTAGACAAAGTGTAACGATATTAAAATTATTACTATTTCTAAAATTTTAATTATGTAATTTAGTTGTAATCCTACATTGCAGGACCAAGAAGTTATATTAATAAAATACAAGAACAAAAAATATGTTCACTCAGTTAGAAAAACATTAGGAAATAAGAATAAAGAATAAATGTTTTTTTATTATTGAATAATTACATGTTATATTGATAATAGTTACTTATTGACGAGTATTATTGCAACTTAAAATGCTTAAAAAAATAATAAGTACTAGGTATATCTCTGATAACCTGTATAAGTAGTACATGATTTTACATAAAAAAGATTACATTACAATATTTACCAATTTTTCTAAGGAAATATTGAAATCTGCAGCTAATCAAATATTATACAGGGTGTAAGTATAATACGGGCGAAGCTCTTAACGGCTGTTAGTTTACGACATAATAAGTACATTCATATAACTTTTACTTAAACTTAAAGCAACAAAATTTTCCATGCAAAATAATTCGGCGCGCAATGTAGAGCAACATACGCGAGTTAAACTCTCGTTGACAGCTAATTTCAAAAGCAGATGACATAACTGCCATATCAACAATAACAAATATTCGCACCTACATTGCTGTTCTGATAATCTTAAAAAAAATCTGTGGGCTCTAAATTAAGAGTAACTGTATAAAAACCTTGCAATCCATGATTACACTAATGAATCCCATGCCTGGTTTAATTGATCGCCCGTATTAGATTTACACACTGTATAGGAGCCCTCTTCACTAAACATACCTACCTAATTATCGACACCGAGTTTACTGTACCGAATCCAAAAAAAAAACCATTTCTCTTATCCTTTGTTTCAATAAAATATAATAATTTGAACTTAATTTATTTACGCAATAATAATATTGATACCATACCTATTCTTTTAGGATATTTATTGGCTACATTTACGACAGCCATGTTATATAAGCCAGGGCTGTACGTTGTAAAACGTGCAATTAATTTCAGTTTGACAAACGCCTTTACATTGCAACCCGACCATATTAATGCTACAATTTTTCATAGACCTGTAATTTAGATGCCATAAAATACTGAAATTGCTGGCTTTTACGGCCCAATCCTTATTTCGATCCAGGTTAAAAATAAACCTCGTTTTATTTGCATCATAATACGTATATTCTCGTTACGTACGAGTTTAGTCCTTTTGGGCGAGGATAACTTTTTTTTAAATTCCGCATCTACATTCGAACATTAAAAAACGCGTTTGAAAAAGCGTTACGATCTTATTTTTGTCTTGCCAAATAAGGGAAAAATAAAATGTGTGATCATGACGCGCGCCATCTAGCTGCATGTTGCGGACAATAGGGTTGTTTCCACCTAGCAGACTTAGCCCCGAATTTTATTCCAATACGTTCTTTTCCGGTATAAAAACATATTTAATTACTGTACGTTGACTTTGAGAGAGCTATTTTTTGTAAATAATTAATTAAAAATATTTTTTGACAAGCGTCACGTGATCCATGTCAAAACGCCATTGAAGATTCCAATGACGTCACAAGTTACGGTTTAACACTTGTTTTGACTTTACTGACACTGACAGTGACAGCTATCAATCATGACTCAGTCATGACTGTCACAAATTCCAATCCACTCGACTCGACCCCAACTTGATCTGCCGCGAAACTAGCCCAAATACTAATAAATCTTATAATTATCGTTTTGATAGCCATTTATCGATTAAGATGGAAGCTGGATTTATGAAGGCTGATAGTGCTAATCTACCAAAAGTAGATTCGTATATGGTAGCACATTTCTTTGCCAATAACCCGGATTTTTGTTCTTCGGAATTTAGGAACGCGAAAACTTCGGTGTAAGTACCTTTTTCTAGCTACGCAAACCTAGAATTACAAACGTAATTTAATTTTACTTATTTATATAAGAAAAACTGAGTGAGTAAGGTTAGTTTTAAAATGTATATTACGGTATGGAGTATGGAGTTTGTGGATAAATGGTGGATAAACAAATTATGACTTATCTTAATTTAACGCAATAATAAATTTCAGATCTTCCCGAGAAACATATATGGTGATGAAGCTGTGGGCTATGTCCAGCTAAAACGAGAGGCAAATTTTTGTACTGTTAAATGCAAAATGTGCGCAGAACATAGAGTGAAACAGAGCTACAATGTTGACATGGTGGTAAATGAAAAGGAAGGCATTGTTTTATGCGTTGCATGTCATGATTGTCCTGCAGGACAAGGTGGATGCAAACATGCAGTAGCTTTCCTGATGTGGGTTCACCGCAGAAGTGAGGAGCCAAGTTGCACTGCCGCAGAATGTTATTGGCGAAAATCCAAGCTATCAAGAGTAGGCACCACACTTAAATTTATTACTGCTAAGGAAATGGCCGGTGCTAATCCTCGTACAGTGATAACTTACAATGACGACCATGATGATGTATTAAAAGAGTTTGTTAAAATTGGCATTGAGAGAATGCTGCAAGGTTCTCAACTTTTAAAACATCAAGCTTCATATATAGAAAAACAGCCTGAGATGCTTAGTATGCACTATCTGAATTGCGAACGTGCTAAATTTAATAAGCAAAATAACTCGGCCTTATTTTTAAACACTATAAGGCCTTTATTTACAAATGAAAAGGTGGCAGAGCTAGAAAGTCTTACTTGTGACCAACATAAAAACAATCTTTGGCATGAGTTAAGATACGCCAGAATAACTGCCTAAAATGCATATGCTGTCAGTCGCTGCCAAATACCAGATGGAACTTTGATCGCCAATATAATGGGGGCAAAAATTCCTGATACACCATCAATGAGAAGAGGACGAAATCTAGAGGCGCAAGTCAAAAGTGTTGTTGAACAGCAACTTGGAAATATTGATACCTGTGGTCTTTTGATCTCCACAGAGTATCCCGTTTTGGCAGCATCACCCGATGGCATACTAAATGAGGACACTATAATAGAAATTAAATGCCCAACCAGCACAGCTACTTACAAAAATTATATTAAAGATGGGAAAATCTCTGCTAAATGTAATGCACAAGTGCAAATACAGATGTACATAACTGGTATAAAGAAATGTATGTTTTGTGTAGCTGATTGCAACTTTGAACAAAATAATAAAGTAAATAGAATACCTGTTACATATGATACCAGCTATGTACATAATTTAATTAAAAACTTGATGAAATTCTGGAAAACCCATATTTATTCTGTGTTATATAACAGTACCAAAAAAAACTAGAAGCTTACACACACCACACCAGACTTAATTATGAAAGATCAACCTTACAGGGCTACAAACAAATAAAACATGGAAGCCGCACGCCATAGTAAATTGCCTTTAAAAAACGGGCCTGAATTTTAGTTGATAAGTGTCACCCCCTCTTCAATGTATCACGGTAATAAATTTCAATATCAACCTATTAAATCTTAATCCGCCATTTAAAAATAGTTGTGATTGGTCCATCAAAGTTTTGATTGGCTGTATTCTATAAACATTTGTCAAAGATGTTGCGCCGAAATATGCGCGGTGTTAAGAAAAGCGCTATTATATTGTGAATAAAAATCTATTCTATTCTATTCTATGTCCTGCCCATCTTGGCACAATTGAACAATTTGTTTTTGGGGGCATTTTTGCGCTGGCGTTAGACGTCCATGTTATATATGGTCACAGTTACAGGGATTGCAATTTCATCATGTTTTACATATAGTTGCATGGCTTGTCCACTGATACGTGAGGGACTGAGGGACTGAGGTATGTGAGGTAAAAGATAATAATAAAAAATTTAGAACCGTAGTATGGTTATTTTATTAAAGAATCCTGTAGATTAACAAGTGCACACGCTATCACCATGCATTCATCCATAACTCCAATAAGGTTAGTATTTACAACAGAGTGAGGTTTCAGAAGTGAAAACTCTCGCACACGACGGATTACTCTTTCTATATGTATGCGAAGACTTGCAATCTGTTTGGTTTTCCGTGCATCTAATTTTGATAGCCTTGACTTGGATTCCACACTGGGAGGTCTTATTAGGTAGATGTTTTTCTGCAGTAGAAGTGACTCTATGTGTTTAAATCCTCTGTCTGCTAAAATGTAGTCGCCTGTCTCCAAAAAGTCAACATAGCCACAACACTCAACAAGATTTACATCACTGATTCTGCCGCTGTATCCTATGGAGATGAAATCTATGATACCGTCTGGTGTACTGCTTATTAAATATTTTAAAGTGTTAGCTTTTTTGTATTCAGACCAGGAAAGTGCTTGATGGACCGTGTTTAGAGGCTTTTGAATTTCTATTTCTAGAGCATCAATAATATGATTTACTTTATAGTATTTGTGTCTAAATGCCATTGGCAAATTGAGTTTAATATTTTCGGACTTTCTTATGAATTGCCTTAAAACTTTGGCGATTGTAGGTACATTTTTTTAAAATATTTTGCTAGCATATGAGGTTGAAATACCAAAGTCTTTACCTATTTCAAAAAATGAGTGGTTGAGCCTTATCTTACTTAAGCAAAGCAAAATATTTTCTTCTGAAATATTTGTTTTTTTTTTAATAATTTCAATCAGATAATAGCACGTTTTCTGCAATCCAATATAATACCGGGGATTAACTTTAATTTTTTGTATAGTGATTTTAAGACATTGCTGTTTAAAATTCACAGATTCGTGTTTTTTTCTTAATTCTAATACTTCAGCATGGTATTCTGCATCACCTTCTAATGTACTGCTGTCTGTTATTAAGGCAGTTGAAACTTCCGATGTAGATGGTGTTATTGAGCATGTTTCAGTTGCTTCATTTAATCGTCTGGTACTACCAGATATGGAAGGTTTTTCTTCAGTCATTGTTTTTGTACTAACAATGTTCACCTTTTTTGGAGAAGTAGTTTGGGATACCATTAGGGGTGTGCTTTGTGTAAATTTGCTTCTATATTTACTTTTTATTGCAACTTGGATACCTACAGATTTCCTTTGATAAACAGAATGAACCTGTAGTGACTTATCTGCAGTTTCAGGACATGCCTGGATAGATTTATCCTCATAATCCCCAATTTTGAGTCTTGTACCTGTAAGTTGAAGCTAATAAGTATACATTTGCATAGTAATATTAACAAGAAGTAGTTAGTGTAACACCAAGAGAAATTACTTGTCATAAAATCTAGTATGTACACATAACACATATTACTACAGGCAATTTCATGTGAGTCTATGCTCAAGGCTGTTTTCTATACATATTTTCTGTTTGTAGTTATCACTACATCTTTGTCAGCCTCTGTAGCCTAGTTGGTAGTGACCCTGCCTACGAAGCTGGAGGTTCCGGGTTCGAATCCCGGCGAGGGCATTCTTTGTGTATTTATTTATCACAAATGTTTGTTCCTTGGTCATGGCTGTGTATGTATCTAAGTATCTATACGTATCTATCTATTATATATATCGTCGCCTGGTACCCACAACACAAGCCTTAATTGAGCTTACCGTGGGACTAGGTTGATTTGTGTAAGATGTCCCAAGATGTTTATTATTTATATTATTTATTTTACTACATAGTATAAAAAAGTCATTTTTTCTGTCCCTATGTCCCTTTGTACGCTTAAATCTTTAAAACTACGCAACAGATGAACCCCCATACATTAGTCTCTTGGGGAATTCTTGATAGAGAAGAATTGCATGATGCATGACCATATTGTAGATTATGAGAAGAAAGGATGCAATGTGATTACCAGAGATCGGATTTTTGTGCGACATCTCATATTAAATGTCATCAAAATGACGTAAGTCACTAAGAATATCGCAAATCCATCCGATCTCTGGTGATTACTGATGAAGTCTAATTATTTTACTCATATAGCGACAAGGATAGACAGAATACCTTGTTGTATATTTTTTACACATGAGGAAGTAGACTCTAAGACAACATTACGAGCAAAACATATAGCTGAATTTGCCTCCGTTGACCTTTAAAAAAACATTTCTATGCCGCCTTTTTTGCAAGTACGAAACCCTCTTTTTTGCGTGCACCAAGTTTTTAAAGTAAGCCTTTCGGGCTTACGAGTACAAATAGTAGGGATAGACGTGATAAATCAAATATAATAGGTTCACACTAAACTTCACAGGAGGTGGAGACTAGCTAGGTTCCCACGAATATTAACTTAACGTTTTCTCTTAAAATTTTTAGAAATAAATATAGTTACAATTTTACTTTGTTATTGTCATATATTTATTTTCTTAGCTCCACGATGATGAAAGTTTCGTATCAAATTTATTTGATGATTAAACATAAAATTGTACTAAATTAATTAAAACGTTTAATAAAACACATAAACATAACAGTGCTTGATAATGGAGAACTAGGCTCTCCGCTGTTACATTTATTTTTCTCTTATTCCTCTTCTTTCGTAAATGTCAGAACCATACGCTAAATACTTTAAGTCTTATAAGCAATAAATTAGCCTCTGGCGTAGGTAGTATGGGGAACAGAGGAGTGTTCTTGTTTCATAATTTGTTTACGGCGCAACACGCGCACAACTTCACTAAAGTTTAAAACTCACTTGCTTTACATATCACACAATGGAAAATCTTTTGACGTTTGAAATTCGCTTTTATTATTTTACTATTTCAAAACATACTGTGTTCAGTTTGAGGAATTTACGAATACGGATTTACTGCGAACCACGATTATAATCTTAACCCTTATTCTGTTTGCTCCATTTCGTTTCATATTCAAATAAGAAGATTTCAGCTTGGCGAAGATAAGCCAGTGCCGTACAAAGAAGGGAGATTGCTACTACGTATTCATAACGCTTACTGCTGAGTCAAACACTTAAAAGACGAACTACACAAGAGGGGTATTCAAATTCAGGAAATAATATTCTGATGGCATGTTGTATTTATGTGACGAAGATAAACAACTGAGATCTCAGCCCACTTGATGGAAAGCAGGAACTGAGGCTCATGGACATAGTGACCAAAATATCGCCGATGCGCTGCCTACCCTGATGAAAGTGATGAATTGCCTCTATCTATGCCAGTAATTACACCGGCTATCTTAACCCCAAACCAGAACACAGTACTATTTAGCGGCAGGTTAACGGGTAAGACGATGTTAGCTATCTGGGCGGACCCTGCACGAGGTCCTACCACCAGCAAATTGTGGCTCCCTTTTTATTAAATAACAAATATAAAATTTAAAAAAATGTAATCCTTACTTTCCACGGTATACCAACAACCCTGTTAACTAGCGTTTGTGCATTACAACGAATATCAAGGGTAACGAATAAAGTACCGACAATTTGAGTGATAGAAATAATTGTGATTGCCATAATGGGGTCAACCTTGGTAGATTGGACTGGTTTCAACGCGGTGGATGTTCCACATTATCTTCTATTTCAAATCTAAATATGAATCTAATAAGCGTTGGTGGGCTAGGATGAATTGTTTACTGTTTGCCTGCTAATTTGACATGACTTCGTCAAATTATTATGAAAATAGCTCCCCCTCGTCATTGCTTATGAGATGACAAAAAATTGAAGATTTTTCGATTTTATGGAAATGTGAAATATTATTACGCTGTAGTCTCGTTTTTAAATTACACAGTTTTACCTACATTTCCTGTCGTAAAAACTAGCTTTGTAACTTATCAACTTTCGAAAAGTTTTCCAAACCTATTTTGTATTACGTTCATGTTCTAGCTTCCTGCTTGGAGTTGATGACGACGTAATCCTCTCCAAAGCAGATATTCTCATAATAATACCAAGCGCGGGAGTGACGCAACTAGCATAACTAGACCTTTCTTTACTTAGCAACATCAGTGACAGAAGATCACATTCACACTGGATTAGTGAAGCAAGCCTTTCAATCGCATAGACAAGCACTAGTCCCAGTACGGGTGCGCCGAAAAAACCGTGAAAATTCATGTACCTATACGAGTTTTGGTCGAGCACAAAGAGAATATCAAATTACGCCTGTGGGGAATGAAAAAAATTTGGCGCCTTTTTGTCTTTCGAAGGGAAAATAATGAAAAATTCTTTCGTAACTCTGTTTCAGTGCCTAGTAGGTGGTATTTCTATTTCAGCATGTGCGTTTTTGTTTAGTATTGTTTTCTTAATGTTTGTATTAAATGTAAGTAAAAAGAATTAATATGACTTTCTATTCAATATTATTGTATTTTTCCCGTTTAAAGGTTCATTTGTTTAATTTGACATCCGTAAATGCATTTTATAATGCCGAGGTATTAATAAAACATCAGTGCACCATTGGACCGTTCCACGAGAATGTTCTTTATTACAAGAATTGATTACCTACGTTGGTCTAAATTACGACCATATTTTATAAATATGATAAAGCCATCAAGTAACTTTTACATTTATTTATATATTTTATTTGTAGTTTTTTTACTACACAATAACATCGACCGCATCGTTAATTCAAATATCAGGTTTGTCTCGATAGTACATTCCGCAATATAGGTACTTATAAGTACTTAAACGTGTGCTTTGTTAAGTTCTTAACTTAGCAAAGACATATTTTACACACAATATAGTCTTTTATGCAACCCTTGTTTAAGAGAGGTCAAAAAAGGTGAGTGGCGTGGATAACAATTTGAGGCGAAGCCGAAAATTGTTATTAAAGATGCCACGAGCATTTTTTGACTCAGTTAAACAATGTTGCATGCAATACTTTTTCTACGACCACACATTTATTTTTAAATAAAAATGGTAAATTTTAGAAATATTCTTAGTCAAACACAATTTTATTAATCATCAAGGTTGGGCGGGAGATGTCAAAATTAAAAAAGAAAGCTCCTCTATGGTTTACTGTTTATCAGATTTTTTTTTAATTAGGTTGACAGCCATGTATTTCATTAAGTCTTGTATACACGAGGTGCCTTAAAATGCAAAAAACGCACTGCGTGTAAACCCGAATGCGTTTATAGGGAATAGACAATATAGACTTATCTTGACATCTGTAAGGTAGGGGCTTAATGGTGTGTTCACGACTATGTAAATGATAAATAAAAGTACGGGAGTAGAAAAAAATATAAAAACTTGCGTGAGCGTCGAGCGTTATCAGCTGGTCCGGTGCGACCGATGCAATAGGCTGCTCCATGATCGGATACTTTATGTAAATATCGTCTATTCATTTCTTCTAGAATTCGTTTTTATATGTCTTCTTTGAGAACGTTGGCAATATTGGTTAGCTTTAGGTCTTACTAATACGATTTGTTGTCTACAAGTATAGAGTCTATAATATTTTCTTGATTTTTCTAAAAAGTTCATTCCTTTCGTTCATGTATACAGGTTGAAACATGAGTCGTGAATAGTAATACGTTTGTCTAACTCTATAAATAACTAACAATTGAATGCCCCACAAGTTACTTAGAAATAGTCATGTTTATTATTTTTTTTTTTTGTATTTAATGTATTTAAAACGTTTAATGTCATAAATATCGTTTAATTTTACACGAAATTACATAATTGCCGTTATTAATTACTTCAATTTGAAGAGGTAATTTAAATTGTTCCATTAATTTACCTTAAAAATCCTTTTGGATATCCTAAAGCCAAAATATCATCATCATCATCATCATCATCATATCAGCCGAAAGACGTCCACTGCTGAACATAGGCCTCTCCCAAAGATTGCCACAATGACCGGTCCTGCGCCACCCGCATCCAGCGGACTCCTGCGACCTTCACCAGGTCATCGGTCCACCTTGTGGGGGGCCTACCCACGCTACGCCTTCCGGTACGTGGCCGCCACTCAAGAAGCCAAAATATACAAAACCATAAACCAAAAAATAAATAAATACTTGTCCATTTTTAAGTAATTTGTGGGGCATTTAGTTGTTAGTTGTCTATAGCGTTAGAAAAACGTTTTACTGTTCACGACTCATGTTTCACCCTGTAATCCATAAAAGTGTATCAATCTAGTGGGCGTGATTTGAGAGCATGCATACATATCGCCTTTAAAACATGGTTGTTATTTGGAATAGATAAGTAATTTGACCTTGCGAATCATTTCAGAACAATACTTCACAAGCAAGGTAATTTATATTTAAAACGGACGAATGAACTGGATAGTCTGACTTGTAGAAAATTGCTTTCAATTACGCTTCAGTAAACTTTATGAAATTATTGCGATGCTATAAAACTATTTAGACTTAATTAACTTTCTGAGTTCAAAATAAATTATTTTTAAGAACATGAATACTGGTAACATTTATGTAACTCAGAGTAAAATGTCATGAAATAAAATCGGATAGCATAAGAAAATTCAATATTATCTTCGAAAATATTTCAGAAAGCTTCACTAATTTATAAGTTTTATAACTAACACTCAGTTAAAGATATCTATTACTGCGTTGATATTGCAAAAAAACGGATTTTCTAAGAAAGAGTAGCGTCGCGTATTTTAATCAAACCGCTTTTAGAAAGGGATTGAGCTTAAATTATTATACGTGATTTTTGAACTATTTCATTAGTAGATATTTTCAGTGGTACGGTGTACAGATAAATTAAATTGTTATTTTAATACAATTCATTTAAAAATGTTGAATACATGACAAAAGATTTTTTTATTTTACTTTAATATTATAAATAATTACATTTATAAAGGTAATCACCTTTCTTCGAATTAGCCATCGAAATACCTAATAGGCCGTTTTCAAAACTGCGAGTTAAGAAATGCTCCAATGATTCCCTGCAAGATAATATATCTCTAAGAACACCTAAAACTCACCTCAGAAACGATTTCATTTTTTTAATGTGACGAAGGTAGACAACTGAGCTCTCAGCCCACCTGATGGAAAGCGGGAACTGAGGCCCATGGACATAGTGACCAAAAAATTGCATATGCGCTGCCTACCCTGAGGACTTCGATGGATTCCCTGCCAGTAATTACACCGGCTATCTTACCCCCAAACCGGAACACAGTACTAACTATTTACAGGTGTAGTGAGAAATTACTTGCCTTCGGAAACGTTCGTAAACACATGCTGTTTCAGGCAGTGTCACCGAGTCTGACTGAAGTAGCATGACAGCTATTACTGTCAGTCTCAGTGAGATAGACTGAAACAGCATGACGTTGACGAACGTTTCCGAAGGCAAGTCATTTCTCACTACATCTGTAGCGGCAGGTTAACGGGTAAGACGGTGCACGAGGTCCTACCACCAGCAAATTACGTAATGGTCATGAAAGTATATTTAAAATGTATTTTTACATAAAACAAATGTCAACATTTGCAGAAAATAGACTGCGAATGTGCAAATAATAAGGAAATAAATATATTATCAATATTATTTATAACATAACTTATAAAGATATCAAAAATTGACTAATGATTACATTTAATTAGGTATTTTTTCTACTTCCGTACTTTTACTTGTCATTTAAAGGGTTGTGAACACACCTTATAGATGTCAAGATAAGTACATACTGTCTATTCCCTATAAACGCATTTTTGGATTATAAGACACTTTGTGTATACAAGATTTAATGAAATACATGGCTGCCTACCTAATTTTAAATGTCATTTCTTATGATATATTGATTTAAACTTTCACGATTATCACTCATATTTTACAGACAAACGGGTCTTAATCGCGTAAACTTACGTTTAATTATATCCTAACGTTTCGGGCATGACGTTACACCCGTGGTCGCAGGCAGACTGGCGAGAGAATGTATCAACACCTTCGAGCTGCGCGGGTTTTTCGAACTACCCGCACTTGATCTTGATTATTCACTTCTAGGCTAGGGTTGTCACTAGGCCTACACACAACCCTCACAACATCCAATGGCTTAAAAATGGATGTTCCACCACGCTTACATTTGTAAATCACGGGATTCCACGCAGACGAGATTCCTTGCCCCTCATTTTGATTAAAATTCCGATGTTTCTTAATTTCAATAGCTTCACGTACTTTTCGGCTATGATGTATACGCTCGGTTGAGAGGACTTTCGGGTTATGGAGCTCAATCCAGTGGTTAGGTCCGGACTCCAACAAATGCTCGGCCACAGCAGACTTATTCATTTGACGCTTTTTAACAACCGTGATATGTTCCTTGACCCTTTCCGCTATGGTGCGTTTGGTTTCCCCAATATAGGAACTACCACAGCTACAATCGATCTTATAAACGCCCGGTGTGTGATAAGGTAAAACATCCTTAGGCGACCTTAGATGACCTGCCACCTTTGATAACGGCATGTAAACGGTTGGTATGGAATACTTATTCAAAAGCGTACCTATTTTGTCCGTTACACCCCTGACATAAGGCAAAAATGCTGGTCGCCTTGCAACATCTGGATGTTTCTTCCTCGGTGTTCGTCTAACCACTGGATTGAGCTCCATAACCCGAAAGTCCTCTCAACCGAGCGTATACATCATAGCCGAAAAGTACGTGAAGCTATTGAAATTAAGAAACATCGGAATTTTAATCAAAATGAGGGGCAAGGAATCTCGTCTGCGTGGAATCCCGTGATTTACAAATGTAAGCGTGGTGGAACATCCATTTTTAAGCCATTGGATGTTGTGAGTGTTGTGTGTAGGCCTAGTGACAACCCTAGCCTAGAAGTGAATAATCAAGATCAAGTGCGGGTAGTTCGAAAAACCCGCGCAGCTCGAAGGTGTTGATACATTCTCTCGCCAGTCTGCCTGCGACCACGGGTGTAACGTCATGCCCGAAACGTTAGGATATAATTAAACGTAAGTTTACGCGATTAAGACCCGTTTGTCTGTAAAATATGAGTCATTTCTTATGAATAGTAAACCTTAAGGAGCTTTCTTTTTTAATTTTGACTTCTCCCGCCCGACCTAGATTATTAATAAAATTGTGTTTGACTTAGAATACTCGTATTTATCAAATTTACAATTGAATTTGAAAATAAGTATGTGGTCGTTGAAAAAGTATTGTATGAAACATTGTTTAACTGAGTCAAAAAATGCTCGTGGCGGCTTTTAATAACAATTTTCGGCTTAGCCGAGCTTTAGAGAAATTTAAAACTTTTTAAAAGAATTGTATTAAAATAACAATTTAATTTATCTGTACACCGTACCACTGAAAATATCTACTAATTAAATAGTTCAAAAATCACGTATAATAATTTAAGCTCAATCCCTTTCTAAAAGCGGTTTGATTAAAATACGCGACGCTACTCTTTCTTGGAAAATCCGTTTTTTTGCAATATCAACGCAGTAATAGATATCTTTAACTGAGTGTTAGTTATAAAACTTATAAATTAGTGAAGCTTTCTGAAATATTTTCGAAGATAATATTGAATTTTCTTATGCTATCCGATTTTATTTCATGACATTTTACTCTGAGTTACATAAATATTACCATTATTCATGTTCTTAAAAATAATTTATTTTGAACTCAGACTTACCCACGCCACTCACCTTTTTTGACCTCTCTTAAACAAGGGTTGCATAAAATACTATAAAAGTATAGTTGTGCTCCTATATTTTCAAATCTCTTTCAAAACGCGATCTGATAATACTTCCCTTTTGGTCACATAATGTGTTTACCGCTACGTATTTGCGAGCTAGATAATTTATTGCTTTCTCTCACCTGTGAAGCATGTAGATGAAGTTGAAGAGGCAGTTGAGCGACGCCATCATAAGGTCGGCGAAGGACAAGTTCACCAGGAAGTAGTTCGTTACTGTGCGCATACGCCGATGGGCTACGAACAAAGGATACAATTATTATTTTAATAAAATTGACGAAACGGTAAAGGATCCCCCTAATTGATCAAAATTATTATCAACACGTTTTTTAATTTTACGAGTAGGTACCTATTATCAATGAAGTAGCAGCATATAAAAAGATGCAAACAGACATTACTTTTCATTTTATTTCACTAATAAAATTAACGTTCTAAGCAACATTAAACATTATCCAGATTTTTTTCAATCCAGTAAATAAATATTACAGATTATTATCACATGACATGGGTAGGTATTAATATACAAAAAAAATATTATGTTATTGGAAAATCTAACATAAATGAACCTAGTCAGTGTAGTATAAAGGTGCGTTCAGACGAAACGAGCATTCGCTATTCTAACCCCCTACTCTATGAAATTCGATCGTTACACAAAACGTGATTCGTTGATTTCGTTGAGTGGGGGATATAATAGCGAACGCTCGTTTGGTCTGAATGCACCTTTACAGTGAGCTAAGGATAATATATATTCTTATTTAAAGAATTTTAAAGCACAAATTGTAAGTAAAATTCCAAAACCAATTATTTATGTAACACGCACAAATAAATACTGCAGCTGTTATCAGAATTTAAACTTTGGGACCCCATCTTAGAGACTACTTGAATTGCAACCTAAGGTTAAAGATAATACAAAATATCATAGTTTCTTTTATTTTTGAAGCGCTTAATTGTCCTCATAAAATAGCTTAGACTTATTGCTGAAATTCCCACGCAGTATTCAGAACAAATGAAGTGTAATGTACCTAATGCTTTTAAAAGAGCAATTCTTTAAGCATGTAATGTTCATCTAATTATAAAAGCGTTATCAGTTGAAAAATGCCGAATTTCAAGTGAAATTATTTATCTGGCTGGCGCCAAATTTCTGAGAACAAGCGACGCAAAATTACCTCACACGATTGTTTAACGAACCGTGCTTGATGATGATGACGGTTTCACTCAAATCGTAGACACGCTGGGGCATTGTGAGACCACAGATAATGTTTCTGGCCTTTAGTACCGTTTGGTAGCGAAAGTTTCGTAACCAGCTTCGAAATGGGAATAAAATCCCACGTAGGTAACTGGCTTTAAATTGGGTCTTTACCAGTACCGATTCGTAACCACGTTTAAGCAATCTTCTACCAAATCCGGCTACGAGATGGAAAAGTTATTCCAATTTCATAGCTGGTTACCAGGCGGGAAACCATATTTCCCATTTGGCAGCCAGCTACAAAATCTGGCTACCAAACGGTACTAAAGGGTTTCTGCCGGGCTACCATGACGTACTAATGTGGTTCAGTTTAGGTCGAAAGAAAGGGCAAGGCTACACGTGTCGTATATCACTGTCGCTTATCCTGAACCTAAATTGAATCGCATTGGTACGTCATGGTAACCCCCCTGTTCTGCTAAGAGACTGCTGTAATGTTCTTAGACGTAGTCATATTTTAGATTTTAATTTGTAATGATGAAATTATACACCGTGGTCTGCTATAACCCGAAAGATTTTAACAGTGTGTTCCTAACCACATTTAGAAACTATAATGTCTTATAAACTTTTCTGGATATCGCCTAGTTTCAGAGTTATTACCAGTAAAAAAAAAACATATTTTCTAATTGTAACTTGCTACAAAAGGTCTTTTTAGTACAGATGGTACTTTTTTAGGCTAGTGCGAGAAGTGTTACGTCAGGTCCAAAACTTCGGAGGGCCATCTGTAGGTACTAAAAAAACGTCGTACGAGACACGTGTAAAAACGAAATTCTTAACTCGTGTCGATTTAAAACACCGTCGTGTTTTAAAACTTCGCCACTCGTTTCGAATTTTATCTTTTTCGCACTTGTGTCGTAATGTACTATTTTAACGGCGTTGGTGCCATTATGGAGAATAGTCTCACTAATCTCATTAATAGAAAAAGTGAAAAAGTGAGAAATAAAACTTATAAAAATTTGTTATTTACGCGGTAAGGTTTTTTTTTATAAAAAAAACTTTAATACTCATTGTAAGTCCTAGTTTTATGAATAACATTTACTTTGTATGTTAAAATACGTTCAAAAATTAAATAACAATTGAACAAAAATAAAAAAAATATATTTTGCCAAAAATGACAATGTCACATAATCTTTTTTGTTTGTTTTTACATCAAAAATGCGTGGTTAAAATCTTTCGGGTTATTAGAGACCACGGTGTATAGTCAAATTGGGTAAGCAAAACATGGGGAAACTAGAATATTTCATATATTCACTATGCAAAAATTGGGACTGGGGAAAGTGAAAAGGATATTTTACTTACCTAATTTGAATATGGTTTAAAAAACCATCTTTATAAATAAAAGTTTTTCAACATGTTTTAACGAAAATGTCTGAATTTATGTTACTTTTGCAATTAACTTGATGGATACCGAGGTCAAACGTAAGAGCAATATAAATCTGTACGTTGTTCAATATTATAAATGATGAAATTGTCGGTTATAAATTATAATTTAATTAAATTTTAAATTTAATGTATACTGCGTAGGTACCATGCCCGTAGTTAAATATTCCGTCCACGTCTCGACAGATACTTTGTACCAGTTCATAATATCTCCCCACTCTAGAATTTAATCTTCAAAGAGCCAAGAAACTTGAAAGCCCGTTTCTCAAATACTTTCTAATAAAACCGGAGCTAGGAAATGCAGTGACCGCAATTCAGTTCAGCTCACAAGTTTTGAATAAGGCTTTTTTTCAAGAAAACTCTCTTTAAAAGTAAGACTCGAATTGAAGTAATTGTGAAAACACGAATCAAATTATTTATCAACTAAATATTTCGATTTGCACTCTTATTTTGACACTACTTAATACTATGTATATAAATTATAAATATTGGATGTTACATACCAAAGAAAAATCGACCAAGATCACCAACGCCCGAGGTGGGAATCGAACCCACGTGCTCAGTTTTCGCGGCTGATGCCTGCACCGCTCGGCCACTCGGTCTTTGCAACAACTAGTCAATTTTCTCGGGTATATGCTATCCCTTACAAGGCCTATGACCATACTCTAAGGGCAAGCAATACAACATGCACCTCCTATTAGAATATTTTTCAGTTTTCTAGAATAGCCAGAGAGTTGTTAGATCAAAATATTTAGTTGATAAATAATTTGATTTGTGTTTTCACAATTACTTCAATTAGAGTCTTACTTAAAGAGAGTTTTCTTGAAAAAGGCCTTATTCAAAACTTGTGAGCTGAACTGAATTGCGGATTCAATCTTTCAATAGATGGCAGCATCAACTCTCTAGATATTCCATAAAACTGAAAAGTATTCTGATAGGAGGTGCATGCATGTATTCTTCGGTTGAAAACGGCTGGGAAAAATATATTTAAATAATTATTAAGCCTTAAAAAATCCGTATTTCAAAGGATTTAAATACCTTTATCATATTGGTAAAACGTGGTCATTTTGACGTGATTAGTTTTAGTGGTGAAGAAGTCTTGAATTTGAAAATTAATTCTTTGGCAAAATTGTATTTAATCATGTTTTCGTCTCAAAAAGCCCTATTGATGAGTACAGTACAGTCTAGAGACATTCTCCAAGATTTAAGACTCAAATTTGAAAAACCTTTTGAAAACTTCGGGATTTCTCCTGAGTACTGAAATACACATGCATCGCCTTTAATGTATCGGTTTCACACACTAAACTCAATTCCATTCCAAGTTAAGTTTAACTTCTGTTAGAAATACAGGAAGTTAACCCTACAACTGCCATACACATATCGCATTTCAGGATTGCCTAGTTAGCAACTTCGAGGTCCATATTCCAACTACGTCAGTCAGTTCAACTTGCACCACAACTTTATCATAAGGTGCTTTCAGAGAATATCGGTTGCCTGTAAATTTATTTACGGATTTAAGTTAAAATGGCAATAATTTTACAACTAATAAATTCTCATAGCTCTTCCAGTTGACCTTGTGTGAGCACGATTATTCATTATTTGTAGACCTATAGATCTATCCTATAGATAAATATAGGTAACAGTAAAATCAGAACATAACGATATAGCTTGAAATTTCTAGAACACTCCGCTTATTGGTTAAATAAAAGTCCCATTTTCTGATTCACATTATTCGACGATTCATACCATTTAATTGTAAACAGTTCGAAGGTTTTTTTTAATTTTTTCGAAGTGTCATTATCACTTGTATTTTAAAAGTGGGACCTGAAATTTACTCAATTAGGTATTATTAGAAGGAAGTCATTGTTACAGAAACGACCTATAAAGATAAAAAGAAAGAAGAAAAAGTCACCTTCATTTGATAAGAATTTTAAGGGCGCTCCTCTAGTTACTAGAATTAAGTAGGTATTATGCGTCACGACGTAACACTCAGCAGGGGCGTGAGATACTTATATACCCTATATAGAACATACTCGCATTATTATAGCTATGAGCAAATTAATATAAAACAATATAATCATGAAAATTCGGTATTTTTAGGTATTACCAACACCCCATTTTTATTTGCACATTTTCTATTGGTTTTTCTGTTCGTAATTCCGATTTTTCGTTGAACCATAAGAACTGAAATTGCAGTGTTGAAGAGCTCGAGATTTGCAAACTTGTGAGGGCAGGTTGTCAAGGACACCAAATTGTCTGACTTTAAAAGTATCATCGTCTTGCGAAATTGCTTTAAGTATAAAGTTTCACTTATTTTATGTTATGATTTTCTAAAATCACTGGTTTTGTTTATGCAAAATGTCTATTAAGCTTTACAAAAGTATGATAATGTGCAATTCAAAATCATGAATTTGAAGGCAACCATTTCGATTATCTACATTAAACATTGTTATTTCATAGATTATTAACATTTATATTACTTAATATCACATTTTATGTCGGTCTCATAAAATATCCATAAAGCTATTTAAATATTTAAAATGTTACTTGCTTAGACAGCACAAAAGTCAAATCACGTAGGTAAAATTCATCATCAATATACCATTGATATTATAAAAAACTTTTAGGCTTCCATCAAGTTCATACATCGAACATTACAAGCCAATGCATGACAATGTTACAAAACTTATAATTGGCTAACAGTAACAAACAAAAAGTTATTTTGGGAAGTCAATCAAAAGTTGAAGCAAGGCGTGACTGATACGTTCAAGTAAATACTGGACGACTTTTACAAAAGATTTTCCAACAATAGAATTATTTAGGCTGGTACATGAAGACGCTTTGAAAATACTTTTGCTTTATTTATTATTTTTAGGCATTGTAGATAAATGAATGGTATGTTTCAATAACGGATTATTATATTGTAAAGTTGTTAATGCACTAAAAATACCAAGTAAGTAACAAACGAAAAATATTTTTGAGTTTTTATTTTACCTCATTGCAATTTGGTGGTATGAAATGCTATGACTTTTTACCTTACAAAAAATACCGTTCTCTTATAATTTTACCTTGTAAGCGATAGTTATGAATGATACAAATAAAAATACATTATGAAAGTAATATTCTGATGTGTTTTTTCACCACACCAATCTTCATTAACGCTTTCATTGCCAACGAGTGCTAAGCACTACGCTCGTAGTCGATCATGTGAATTTTCCGCTTTGTACTCGTAGCGAATACGAACCTCCCACAGATTACTCCCCTCGGGAGTTCCCGGCGCTTTTAAAATGGAGGGAAGGTCTTCTAAGAACATTTTCGCATAGCTACTCTGGATCTGGTAGCTGCCCTCACTGACCCAAAAAGAATTTCCAACCTGTACATAATTAAGATTTATTCTCCTTTAGTTACCTACCTGTCCGGTATACTAGGTCTTTGTACATCTTTGGTTGGAATAAATCTAATCTGAATCTATTTGCTGAACTAACAAAACTTTAGTCAAACTTTCCCGGTTTAATTGACCATAAATAATGTTTCTACTTTGAAAGTAAGGGTAACAACCTTAGAAACCCGTTCACTAAGCCATTTAGTCCGCCTACTTTCAGTCAGCCTCTGTAGCTTAGTTGGTAGTGACCCTGCCTATGAAGCTGGAGGTTCCGGGTTCGAATCCCGGCGAGGGCATTATTTGTGTATTTATTTATCACAAATATTTGTTCCTTGGTCATGGCATGGCTGTCTATGTATTTAAGTATCTATATGTATCTATCTATTATCCTGGTACCCACATCATTAATTGAGCTTACCGTGGAGCTAGGTCGATTTGTGAAAGATGTCCAAAAATATTTATTTATTATTATTTATTTGTACAGCTACGATGTCCAGTAGCGGTACAAATGCGTATCTAGTACACTTACACTGTTGTGTAACTAACCTGTGACAATCCAGATAACGATGGCATTGCCGCCAATAGCGACCGCAAGCATGGCAGCGAACACACACACCCAGGAATTGTGTGCCCACGCTGGCATGCCGGGGGCCGGCCCCGGCGCAGCCGTGGTTCGCGGAACCAGCAGCGTCGACGCGCTCAGCACGCTGCGGTTGAAGTCCATCTCCCATGTGTACACCACCTAAGGACAATTGGAGCTAAGGTCAGTGCGGCTAAGTCCGGCATATTTTATTTTGAAGGAAAGTCCGTCATATACTGTTCAATTAAAGGAAATCAGTTGGTAGACGGACTTTCCAGATAGACGGTCTTACCCGCATTGACCTTATGTAGAATTTTGTAGTACAATTCAGTGTAGTCTAGTTACAGTTTAGTATATACAAAAAACCGTACCAAGCGCATCTCGAGCCATGCTCAGTGTAAGGTTCCGTAGTTATTCAAAAACAGCTGGGTTAATGGACAGACAGATAGACGGACAGACGGACATGGCGAAATTATAAGGGTTCCGTTTTTGCCATTTTGGCTACGGAACCCTAAAAAGCAGGTACTGATACCGCCTCATGACAGTTTTGCTCTATCGATTTATGGATCTCGCTCTTCTGTGTAGAAATCAAACTCGTGGATCCATATACAGCTTTATAATTCAACAAACTTTATGTACAATATAAATAGGAAGGCGCGCGTAAGCAATAGGCTAGCGATTAGGCGGAGCGAAGCGACGTGCGTTCAGTGCGAATCTCTGATAGCCTCTGCTCGGCGGCGGGCGATGCAATGAGCTCCGGCCGGCGGCGGGGGCGTGACGTCACAGCCAGGGACCGCTAAGCCGCGGGCCGCTTCCGCCGGCGCCCCTGACTTGGGCCCGCTCGCGATGTTAGTAGTGTGGTATTGATAGTCACCACACCACCCCCCTTGGAGATTTATGGACCTGGGACATAAAAATCAGGAAAAGTTACTTTTCTTTCCGAGCGTGTTGTCCTGATGGGTTGAGATGGGCAGACTTCGACTTGTGGTTGAGAAGAGTTCTCATCCGGTAACACATATGCGGGTTTAACTCTGTCAATTGAAACCGTTACTGGCCCTCGCTGCAAATCAAGGGTCACAGTTTTATCGGTACGCTTCAAAACCTTTAGGGGGCCTGTGTACGGAGCTTCTAAGGCCCCTCGAAGATGGTCTTTCCTTAGAAACACATGAGTTCAGGTTTCTAGATCTTTGTGTACAAACACAGACTTCGAACCATGTCTCAAAACAGGAACCGGTCTTATCCTTGAAATACGCTGTCGTAATTGGGAAATAAAATTAATTGGTGAAACTTTATCAGTTGAACAACCTACAAGAGGTTGTAAAAACTCACCAGGGATCCTCAGTGGCTCACCATAGACCATTTCTGCTGTCGAGCACTGCAAGTCAGCTTTCCAGGCCGTCCGCAGGCCCAGGAGAACGACGGGAAGGACGTCTGTCCATCGTGTCTCGTTGTGAGCCATAATTGCCGCCTTCAAGGTTCGATGGAGACGCTCGACCATACCGTTGGCAGCCGGGTGGTATGCCGTGGTGCGTCGCAGTTGAATGCCACATAGCTTAGCGAGCTCCTTGAACAGATGAGACTCAAACTGCCGGCCCTGGTCACTCGTCAGGATCTGTGGACAACCGAACCTTGAAATCCATGTATCACAAAATGCCTTAGCTACCGTCTCAGCGCTGATATTTTGCAGCGGTACGACTTCCGGCCAGCGTGTAAATCTGTCTATGGCAGTCAAACAGTACTTGTAGTCGCACGAAGACGGTAAAGGTCCGACGAGGTCTATGTGAACGTGAGAAAACCTGGTTCCCGTAAGCTCGAAGTCCCCCAATGGAGCGGAGGTGTGCCTATGGACCTTGGCGCGCTGGCAAGATTCACAACTCTGGACCCAAGTGCGACAATCCTTGCGCACAGAAGGCCAAATAAATCTGTCTGTTACCAATTTGGTCGTTGTCTTCGTTCCTGGGTGGCTCATTCCATGCACAGACTGGAACACCTGCTGACGAAATTATTTGGTGATGTACGGCCGTGGTTTCGACTGCGAGACATCACAATATAACAAAACATTTGTACCTGGTATTGGTATTTGCGACAGTTTCAGTGACGTGCCGTTGGCCATAAGCATTTTCAATTCCTCATCACGTTGCTGTAGGCGTGCTAACTTCTCAAAATCTATTGACACCGATACGGCTTCGATTCTTGAAAGGGCATCAGCAGTCAAGTTATTTTTACCTAAGATGTGCCGAATATCCGTTGTGAATTGAGAAATTAGGTCTAGGTAGTTAAATTGCCGGGGGGAACAGGTACGCTCTTTCTGGGTGAAAGCGAATGTGATCGGCTTATGATCCGTGTAAATGGAAAAATGCCTTCCTTCAACCATATGGCGGAAATGTTTAATACTTTCGTATATGGCTAACAGCTCACGGTCATAAGCGCTGTACTGCCTCTGTGTGTTGCTGAATTTCTTTGAAAAGAACGCCAATGGTTGAGCCTGCCCGTCTATCAGTTGCTCAAGGACCGCGCCCATGGCTGTACTGGAAGCATCGGTTATCAAGGCTAGCGGAGCGTCAAGGACAGGATGAGAGAGTAATGCTGCTTTCGATAAACCGGACTTACATCTTTCAAAGGCACCCAGAAGTTCCGGGGTCCAGGTCAGGATCTTGGAGTCCTTGACGTGTGAACCAACCAACATGTTGTGCAGAACTGCTTGTTCCTCTGCGGCCTTGGGTATGAAACGTCTATAAAAATTAAGCATTCCGAGAAACTTTCTCAAACCTTTAGCTGTCTCAGGTGGCTTGAACTGCTGTATTGCTGTGACCTTTGATTCGAGTGGACGCGTACCTTTTGCTGATATACTGTATCCTAGAAAACTGACTTCTTCCACTCCAAAACTGCATTTAGCCTCATTTAAAAGGATGCCATACTCGCTCAGGCGCTGGAACAGTTGCTTCAGATGGTCAAGATGCTGTTCTTGATTCTGGGAAAAAATCAAAATATCGTCGATATATGAAAAACTGAAATCCAGGCCTCTTAGAACTTCATCCATGAAGCGCTGGAATGATTGCGCCGCATTTCTGAGGCCATACTCGCTCAAAGGACATGTATGGGAATTCAAACAAGCCAAAGGGTGTCGTAATCGCAGATTTAGGAACATCGTCGGGATACACGGGAATTTGATTGTAGGCCTTCACCAGATCTAACTTTGAAAAGATTGTACAACCTGCCAGTCTAACCGAGAAATCTTCTATGTGTCTGATAGGGTACCTGTCAGGTATCGTGCGGGCATTTAAC
This sequence comes from Thaumatotibia leucotreta, assembly GCA_025490895.1. Classification (NCBI taxonomy): domain Eukaryota; kingdom Metazoa; phylum Arthropoda; class Insecta; order Lepidoptera; family Tortricidae; genus Thaumatotibia; species Thaumatotibia leucotreta. Next base: position 2,785 of record JALPQI010016216.1, on the reverse strand, counting down.
GCACGATAGTCACCGCAAGGTCTCCAGGTGTCGCCTTTCTTAGGTGCCAAATGAAGCGCGGACGCCCAAGGAGAGTCAGAGCGTCGAGCTGTCCCGTCCTGTAACATCTCGTCGAATTGTTCCTTGGCTATCCTTAGCCGATCAGGTGCTAATCTTCGAGGCCTGCAGAAAACAGGAGGTCCAGCTGTGGTGCGAATATAATGAACAGTTGAATGCTTTACCTCTCTCATGACACCAGCTGGTTAAGTGAGATCAGGATACTGAGCCAGAAGCTTGTGGTATTCTGTACTACCAGAAATGGCTTTGATGCTTGGCGGCTGGCAAGACTTGACGACGCCAGCACATGATAATAAGGTCAAACTGTCCAATAAACGCCTGTTTCTGCAATCAACAAGCAAACCGTAAAATGAAATAAAATCAGCCCCGATGATAGGCCTATCTACATCCGCCACTACAAAATTCCACGCAAAATCTCGTCGCAGACCCAGTTCAAGATGCAGTTTGATTGTACCGTACGTTTTAATAGGAGTACCATTTGCGGCAGTAAGGCTGTACCCGGTTGGCCTTCTGGGGTCTCTAGAAAATCTTCGTGGCAGCACACACAAGTCTGAGCCCGTATCAATCAAAAATTGCACCTTCGTATTCCTATCCGTGATGAATAAGCGGCATGTAGATTTAAAACAGTCATTCGCCGCTTCTACTGACTGCCGTTGAAGTTTCCCGACGACTTGTAACTGCATGGGGTGGTGCATCTCTCGGCCTCATCGCCGAACAAATTATGATACCAACAAATACCTGAAGTACGGCTCTGCGAACGTTGACGGCCCCTGCTTCTAGAACGAATTGAACGGCTACCGCGGGAGGCGCTACTGCGGCTTCGACCTTCTCGAATGTTCAGCTGAGCAATCTGTTGAGTAAGTTCGGATTTAATACGGCTCGATATCATTTCTTCCATTTTTGCAAGCATACCCTCAAATGATAGCGGCACAGGCGTGGTACTGGTACTAGCTACTTGAAGCACATTGTTTGGCGGTGAAATATCAATTATTTTATCGGCCAAATCTGCCAAATCACTGAGGCCAACGTTTTGTGAGGCGATAATTTGCTGAACATTGACAGGTAAACGGCTTGACCACAGCGACCTCAAAAATTCGTCACTCACTCCTGACCCCGCCAACGACTGCAGTCTACGTAAAAATTGAGACGGCTTTAGATCACCTAGCTCCTCTTTTACTAGAAGCTTCCTTAAGCGCTCGTCACGTGACATGGATAACCGTCGCACTAATTCAAATTTTAATTTTTCGTACCTGTCTTTAGAAGGTGGATTTGTAATAATGTCGCGTACTTCCCTGGCGGCATTCTGATCCAGCTGCTGGACAACAGTGTAAAATTTAGTGGAGTCGGTCTTCGTACCCGTCACTTCGAACTGCGCCTCCACCTGGGCGAACCAAACTTCTGGATCATCTGGCCAAAATGGAGGTAAACGAATAGCAACACGGTTCACTGCGCCATAAACTAACGGTACTCCATCGCCGTTATCCGCCGTGTTTGACTTGCCAGGATGTGTCTCGATCTTGGCACCGGCCGATGCACCTTTCGGCAGCTCCTTCTCCGTGTCAGACATAGCTCACTATTCAAAATCTTCCGTTAACGTCGACTGGTCACCAGATATGGATCTCGCTCTTCTGTGTAGAAATCAAACTCGTGGATCCATATACAGCTTTATAATTCAACAAACTTTATGTACAATATAAATAGGAAGGCGCGCGTAAGCAATAGGCTAGCGATTAGGCGGAGCGAAGCGACGTGCGTTCAGTGCGAATCTCTGACAGCCTCTGCTCGGCGGCGGGCGATGCAATGAGCTCCGGCCGGCGGCGGGGGCGTGACGTCACAGCCAGGGACCGCTAAGCCGCGGGCCGCTTCCGCCGGCGCCCCTGACTTGGGCCCGCTCGCGATGTTAGTAGTGTGGTATTGATAGTCACCACAGATTTATCAACTTTTTAACAAAAAACGGATACTTGTACGGTCTATTATACACCATGACAATTATAATCTACCGGTCTCCTAAATTTTCTTAGATCAAGCTCACCATAGTATTACTATGATGAACTTGTTCTTAAAAATTTAACACGCATTACCAACGAGTTCTTAAAAAGGCACTGTTATAGCTGATAAGTAAGTACACACGTTCATCTCCAATGTTGTCATATAAGGTTTCAGAATGTACATAAAGATGCAAAAGGATGCTTTACGCAGGCCTTTTTTCTGTTCAATGACTTGAAACTTCTATAAAACTCGTTTATAAATAAAGTACTATTAGTAGCAAGTACGAGTATCATACTTACTTAACACGTTCACGGACGGTAAGGAGTTTGGCTTCCGACCAAAAATGACACATAAATTTGTATGGAAATTTTGTACATGCTATAGCATGCGTGTCATTATGACACATGAGAAATATGGTAGTTAAAGACGCATACTGCAATAGCATTCGACTGCTATGGAATAACTTAGTCAGGAGTCGATTACATATGCCAGTAAAATTCTAAATCATTGTCCTGCCACACCAGTTCTCGTTCGTTAGCTGATAGTTCCGACTCCTCGATACTTAAAACCTCTTCCGAAGATTATCAGTTGCCTCTTTGAACAACCCGACAAATTTTTCGTGTTCTATTTTTCATCGTCTAGTTGTTACAAATATTACAGATATATTTGACTAATAATGTATTTATGCCCCCGTTATGCTGTAAACAAACAGTATTAAGCGTCTAGAGCCAATTATCGA
>JALPQI010016215.1:0-19078 GCA_025490895.1 Thaumatotibia leucotreta | reverse complement strand
ATATCCACGCAAGTAGATGTCGACTACAAACCACTATCAATCGAATCTAAAGACTTTTATAAATTATAAATCATATATAATTTATAAAAGTCTTTAGATTCGATTGATAGTGGTATTTTTCAGCGAGACATAAGTTTCAAAACAAGATGGAATAATGAACTCACTGTCGGATTACATGTTAATTAGTACTAAACGAAATAACTAAAGAAACTACAAATGTGTAAAAAACTTTTTGCAGCTTCGACCGCGACCACCAAAACGCCGAGTTCCTCCAACGTTACCGCTCGACAATCAACTCGATGTCGGAGAGCGGTGACGTGGTGGACCGCGAGGTTGCGTTCTACGCGGCGATGGTCACCCCCCTGATGTTCCTGCAGCGGTACTCGAATGCCAACTGCTTGCTCGAGCGGGTACGTTAGAAATCTGACAAAATGGAATATGGACATGACTCCAAAGTGAATTGATAAATTGATAATAATTAATTATTAAATTTCTGAAAATCATATATTTTGATACGTGCATTTATGAAAATCTGTGTAAATATTCAATAGGCTTAGAAATTAAAGAACAACAAATTAGTTGATTGATTAATCATTCAACCAACCTGGGATTAATTACCATATTATTTAAACCTTGACCATTTGTTAGCTCTGTTAAAGCATCCAATTTCGAACCTTACTCATTTGGAAATTGATATGCTTTTGCTTTTTACACGACGGCAAATATGTTGCCAATCAATACCCATTAACACGCTTGCTGCGGTACGGGGTCCCTGTAACCCCGTACAAGTATGGTTGTTAGAGGGTTAAAAAACCAGAACACCAACTTCCTCCAACGTTACCGCTCGACGATCAACTCGATGTCGGAGAGCGGTGACGTGGTGGACCGCGAGGTCGCGTTCTACGCGGCGATGGTCACCCCCCTGATGTTCCTGCAGCGGTACTCGAATGCCAACTGCTTGCTTGAGCGGGTACGTTTTAAATCTGACAAAATGGGAGTAATTTTTCGCTATAATAGTATGGACATGACTCCAAAGTGAATTGATAATTAATTATAAAATTTCTGAAAATCATAAATTTTGATGCGGGCATTTATGAAAATTTGTGTAAATATTCAATAGGCTTAGAAATTAAAAAACAACAAATTAGTTGATTGATTAATCATTCAATCAACCTGGGATTAATTACCATATTATTTAAACCTTTGACCATTTGTTAGCTCTGTTAAGGCATCCAATTTCGAACCTTACTCATTTGTAAATTGATATGCTTTTGTTTTTTATACGACGGCAAATATGTTGCCAATCAATACCCATTAACACGCTTGCTGCAGTACGGGGTCCATGTAACCCCGCACAAGTATGGTTGTTAAAGGGTTAAAAAACCAGAACACCAACTTCCTCCAAAGTTACCGCTCCACTCAATGTTGGCGAGCGGTGACGTGGTGGACCGCGAGGTTGCGTTCTACGCGGCGATGGTCACCCCCCTGATGTTCCTGCAGCGGTACTCGAATGCCAACTGCTTGCTCGAGCGGGTATGTTATGGGCGTCATTGTTCGAAATAATAATATGGATATGACTCCGAAGTTAATCATCTTCTAAAAATTACATACCTACGTACTTGATAGCTACTGGTATTTATAAAAATCTGTGTAAATACCTAGTCACTTCAAGGCTTTGAAATTAAATACTAATAAAATATTTGGAAATCATTAATGATTCAACCAACCTTTGATTAATTCATTACCATACTATTTAACCCTTTGACCATTTGACAGCTCATCACAGCTCTGTGATGAGCTGTCAAAGCATTAAATTTCGAACCTTACGTATTTGTAAATAGACTTGAATTTGTTTTTATATGACGGCAAATATGTTGCAAATACATGACGTCATTAATAAAACGCCGAGTTCCTCCAACGTTACCGCTCGACAATCAACTCGATGTCGGAGAGCGGTGACGTGGTGGACCGCGAGGTTGCGTTCTACGCGGCGATGGTCACCCCCCTGATGTTCCTGCAGCGGTACTCGAATGCCAACTGCTTGCTCGAGCGGGTACGTTAGAAATCTGACAAAATGGAATATGGACATGACTCCAAAGTGAAATGATAAATTGATAATAATTAATTATTAAATTTCTGAAAATCATATATTTTGATACGTGCATTTATGAAAATCTGTGTAAATATTCAATAGGCTTAGAAATTAAAGAACAACAAATTAGTTGATTGATTAATCATTCAACCAACCTGGGATTAATTACCATATTATTTAAACCTTGACCATTTGTTAGCTCTGTTAAAGCATCCAATTTCGAACCTTACTCATTTGGAAATTGATATGCTTTTGCTTTTTACACGACGGCAAATATGTTGCCAATCAATACCCATTAACACGCTTGCTGCGGTACGGGGTCCCTGTAACCCCGTACAAGTATGGTTGTTAGAGGGTTAAAAAACCAGAACACCAACTTCCTCCAACGTTACCGCTCGACGATCAACTCGATGTCGGAGAGCGGTGACGTGGTGGACCGCGAGGTCGCGTTCTACGCGGCGATGGTCACCCCCCTGATGTTCCTGCAGCGGTACTCGAATGCCAACTGCTTGCTTGAGCGGGTACGTTTTAAATCTGACAAAATGGGAGTAATTTTTCGCTATAATAGTATGGACATGACTCCAAAGTGAATTGATAATTAATTATAAAATTTCTGAAAATCATAAATTTTGATGCGGGCATTTATGAAAATTTGTGTAAATATTCAATAGGCTTAGAAATTAAAAAACAACAAATTAGTTGATTGATTAATCATTCAATCAACCTGGGATTAATTACCATATTATTTAAACCTTTGACCATTTGTTAGCTCTGTTAAGGCATCCAATTTCGAACCTTACTCATTTGTAAATTGATATGCTTTTGCTTTTTATACGACGGCAAATATGTTGCCAATCAATACCCATTAACACGCTTGCTGCAGTACGGGGTCCATGTAACCCCGCACAAGTATGGTTGTTAAAGGGTTAAAAAACCAGAACACCAACTTCCTCCAAAGTTACCGCTCCACTCAATGTTGGCGAGCGGTGACGTGGTGGACCGCGAGGTTGCGTTCTACGCGGCGATGGTCACCCCCCTGATGTTCCTGCAGCGGTACTCGAATGCCAACTGCTTGCTCGAGCGGGTACGTTGTACAAGTAGTGTAGGGTCAGAAATAGTAGTATGTTTCTTTCTTGTGTATGATGACATTGACAATTCAATAGTGCTTGTTGGTATGCCTACTTGAAGAAAGCATTGGGTGACTTTGACTTTTCCTGTTGGTTTTTGGGACTCGGAATAGGCCCCTAGGGCTTTTTGGAAGCTTAAGAATATTTTTTTTTGTTATTTGTAAAATAGTACCAGAATTCTTAGCCAAGTTGCCAATCGCTAACGCTTAGTATCGTAGCGTAGCTTTCCCTCTCTACCACTCTTTCATATTAGTGCGACAAAGACAGGTAGCTGCCTTTCGTTGACGATTGACGATTAAGCGTTAGTGATTGGCAACTTCGCTAATCACCCAGGTGTTACTTACGTATTAAGTACTCACTACGTAGGCATTGTCTACTAGTTCTGAAACTTGAAAATAAAATCCAAAAAAGTTAGATGTGGATATTTTGACAGCATTTTTGCCGTTAGGGGCGGTGACCACAAGAAACTCACCCGCTCTTCTTAAATCGTATTTTTTTATTTGAAATCGTTCTTTTATACAAAAATTATTCCACCAAAATATCGTTTTCTTTTGCAGTTCAATAAAGTATTAGAAGAATTCTACACTTTTTCACCGAATCTGAAGAGAAACGCGTTGAAACATCTCCAGAGTTTCCGCGAACTTAGTAACAAGGTAATACCTAAACTATAAAATCCCTCCATTCCTATCCTACACATCATCATCAGCCTATCTCAGTCCACTGCTGGATGTAGGACTCACTTATTAACTATGCGACGCTTTAGGAGGTAAATGCCCATAATCGCTGGACAAGCGGATTGGCGATCGCAGTAAATTGTCCACTATGACTTCCATCTCCTCCTTTTCTATATATTCTTATATTAAAACTAGCTAATCCGACAGACGTGGGTTTGTTGAAGTGGTTCGTCTTCAAGCTTCATTCATACCTTCGCCTGGAACTGCATAATTTTAACCACACATTTCTTAAGCGAAATGATAGCATAAAAGTTACGATTATCGTGGTCATTGTAGCAAACTTTGGGGGAGGCCAATGTTCAGCAGTGGACATCTTTCGGCTGATATGGTGATGATGATGATCGTGGATACATTTACGTGACGAAGAAATTTTGTATTAAATTACAATGAAGACTGTTTTTATTTATACTCTGAAACTAAGCAAAATCCAGAAGTTTGTTCAAATGTTGTAAAAAAGTTTATTTACATAATTACAAAATAAATTACATGAATCTTTCTTTTAAATCCACTTCGTAGGCTTCATCATGTAGGTACAAACATATATCTGCCACAGGCTTCGTAAATATTACATACTACTTTTACACTAATCACCACAAAAGACCACCTCGGGTCGTATCCGGCTGCTAGCAGCATTTCCACGCTGAATCGCTGAAGCGTTGTTGAAATTATGCGAAATCCTCGCGAAAATCTTGTATTTATTTTGTTCAGACCCTTTATTATGTTGTTCAGATCGGAATGTTCGTCGCCACCCTGCCGGACAAGAGACCCCCGACCCGCACTACTGCGCAGGAGTTGCAAGAAGAGGAGGAGAACCTAACGAACAAAAAAGATATACGCTTCCTCAAAGAACTCATTAAAAACTTGAACTTGAATCTGAACTGAATAAATGTGTGTAGCATGCTTTTTATTTACTTTTACTTATAGGCTTAGCACATGATTGATGCGACAGTATGTCGTCGCGAGATAGACTTCCCGTCTTTAAGGCTGAGCCACACACACACCCACGCGCACGCGCGCGTTCTTCACGCGCATCTGGCTTGGATCAGCCTTTACATACAATATTAATAAGTAAGATACGAACCGATAGCATATCTCGCGGCGACGTACTGTCGCGCAAATCATGTGCTAAGCCCATTGTTATTTGTTTGTCATTGAACACTATACGTACTAGATTTCTGCACGAATTTCTCTAGTAGTTAATTACGAATATGGGTTGGAATCTCGTCCGCGTGGAATCCCGTGATTTACAAATGAAAGCGCGGTGAAACATCAATTTTAAAGCCATTGGATGTTGTGAGTGTTGTGTGTAGGCCTAGAGACAACCCTAGCCTAGAAGTGAATAATCAAGACCAAGTGCGGGTTCGAAAAACCCGCGCAGCTCGAAGGTGTTGATACATTCTCTCGCCAGTCAGCCTGCGACCACGGGTGTAACGTCATGCCCGAAACGTCAGGATATTCCTAATTAAACGTTTTTCTTTAAAATATGAGTGATAATCGTGAAAGTTGCCGTGTGGTGACGGCAGTAAGAATAAATTTGTCACCACCCCAACTCCTCCTGCGGGTGTCGTAAGAGTCGACTAAGGGATTGAAGTGTCTCTGACCATTCTACAAGATTGATGATGGGCAGCAGAGTCATCATAGTGGACACATTACTGCGATCATCAATCCGCTTGCCCAGCGTGGCGATTATGGGCATTTACCTCCTAATGCGTCTATACGCATGGTTAATAGGAAAGGCCTACGTCTAGCAGTGGACTAACATAGGCTGATGATGATGATGATGATGAATCGTGAAAGTTTAAACCAATATACTCTGGTGTCCTACCACGAACTTCAAAAATCATGTCCGTTGGGGTGGCAGGTCCAAATGCTCGAAATTTACGAATTTCGAAGTTCACGGTAGTCCAACGACGTATACAAATTGATACATTAGTTGGGTTTACTTAACAAGTATCTATGACTATACTTCGTTTTTTTTAGCATTAGAAAGACCTTTGCAGAACGAGATATAAGGTTTTTTTACAGGCAAATTCTGCGGATCGAACTGTAAACATGAGTTATTAAATATCACGTATTTATTATCATGCTATATTAATACATACATTACTCAGTGTTGTGAACAGATAAGAAACATAATGTTAGTTAATTTATATTCTAAGATGAAAAGATAAGAATTTTAATAAATTGCGTTTGCAATTTTTCATGGAAAGGTTGTACATTAAAAAACCTAAAGAGGCAGAGTTCTCACACAATTTTAAAACGTCACTGTCACTGTCCTTCGATTTCATATTGTTGTCGGTTGAGTTTTCTATTGCTATTAGCTTACTTAAAGATTGTTGTTATTGTTCAATTTCGTTATTAATTGTTGATCTATTTAGATATTTTGTTTGTTGGTGCACATTTAAAATGGATGAAGTCGCAGCAGGCTCCGGCTAACGTTTTTTCATCTCTAAAGAAGAAACGGCAAAAGCAAAATACTCTGACTGCCAGTGAAAAGCGGATGGTGGTGAACATTTACAAATTAGTGTCAGAAATGTGCCATAGAAAGGAATATCCCACTAAATCGGACTGTGTGAAAATGACTGCTGAGACTGCTGGCATATCGTTGGCTACGGTATACAACATTTTAAAAGAAAATAAGTTTTTAAATGTAATTAGATAATATAATAGATAACATTGTGGAAAATTTTATTATAAACGTTGGTGGTTCCGAGTCCTCGGACTCTTCCACTGACAGTGAATAAAACTATGTATGTCATCTGAGATTTATTTTCTAATTTGTTACCAAATTCAATCTACATTAGAGCGTTCCAGATTAAAGCCGCCTATAATGGCAACAAATACTAAACGACGTTGTGGATGGGTAGAGTTGTCTTACTATTATCATCTGCTCAGTCTTTATGATACCGTGTCCGCTTTTATACCGATAGTTTAAATCCTTAAATGCATGACTTTTAAATGTACTGCGAGTGCATAATGTAAGCTAGGTTAAATATGCAAATATTGTTAAATTTAAGACTGTCAACTTCATTAAATTCAGTAAATGTAAAATCGGTACGATATGAGTTACAAATAAAAAAAAAATACTTAGTTACAAACCGCCAAACACTGAACGAAAACCTTCAATATTTAACTTTTTTTAACATTGCAGCCATCTTGCTTATAAAACACTTATAACTTTTTTTAAATACAGTTTTGCCAACAAATTAATAACAAATGTGAAAACTATGCGTTCAGTTATTGGTAAATATCAAATGATATGTATGTACATAAGTTCCGAGAAATTCAGTGGTATCGAAATCTAAGAAGGAAGGTTTACGACCACTGCTTCTTTGTTCACCCGTTTGACAGATAATTCTAATCTTAAATAAAACGAAGTATAGTAAAAACAGATTTTATTTGTAAAATCATTTAATGTAGTAAAATTCATATTAAATCTACTTAAACTTATACTTATGGATGTCGAAAGAATAGACGATATTTAACTAAACACTAACGAAAAGTGCATTTTTGATCCCGTCGTCCGGGCTATGGTCATGTGCTAAACCTACATAGGTCGTGAACCTATTTTAATCAGCCACGGACGAAATAGTTGAAAGCTTTTGTATGGAATTACCCGTCCTGTTGCCTCTTAGGTCTAAGTATATTCTTACCTATTCTAATAAGACACTAATTTATGTCCATACAAGATACCGATTGAAGAAGAAAATCGCCAAAAACGTTGTAATTATAAACACGAGCCATACAACACAGACTAGTACAATGTAAGTGTCGCTACACGGGCTCTTAAAAGAACTAGATCTCACTAAACAATATTCTGGCATATCTAAATCTTCACCAAAAGTAGGATCCCTTGGATAATGATGGTAAATATCGCCCGAGTCATGTATAACTATACTTTTGATGTCAACAAATTGGCCGTATCTAAATATTCGTATGTAAGCTTTTGATTGGGTGCACTTGTGTGTCTTGTTCATTTGCTCGTAGATAGCTCTGGAACAAATTGTTGAAAGTTAGGAGATTAAATGCAAAGAAAACCTACTAATGTGAGGATTGTGAGGCATACCTACTGCCCCTCTGTATCAAATACCTATATATAGCGCGTGAAAAAAATAGGCTGTTGTTAAAATCGAAGTCGATTGTCGCATCTTAAAAATAGCAAAATTTTCGTCCCATTTGTGTAACACCGCAGCTAGCCATTTAAAAAGAATCGTAATGATGCCTGCTACAATTCTCCCTCTTCTCCTAGCCTCTATTATAACTACCCACATGCTTTAATTTTTGCGGCAGGCTCTATTTCTATGTAAAATAAGTGTGATGACATGTAGCAAAAGCTACAGGAAGCATGTCGGTGGATAAGGAACATAGCATAAGTATTTCAATACATGTTTAACTCTTTCGCTGACAGTGTGAGAGTTAGGTGTGAGAGTTAGGCCCCAGCTATCAGCTATCAACGCCGGGCGAGTATCGCCGTATCTCTTTTATTTACACGGGAGTGCGTATCTTTTGTTCGTGTTTATAGCCGATAGTTCATAGTTTAGTAGCTCGCGGTGAGACCAGTGCCTAAAGCGTAGTTAACCGTACAAGGACCCCGCCTGTGGACGTAGTGTCACCGAAAGAGTTAAGAAAAATAACTCACTTGTAATAGTGGTCTCGCTGGTAATGCCCTCTAACGTTCCCCGCGGCTTCAGAAATGAGCGCCAAGCCCCGCGACACGCTGTTCAGATTAGGCCCGTCGTGTTCACACTCGGCGTTGTAATTGGGCGCGGAATAGGGAGACAACGTCATTGATATCATGAGCTTCATTATCTGAAATATTATATTGTTTGGAAGTTATTGTAGAATATCCTTCCGTACATTTTATTGATATTATTGATGATAAACGCTTCGAGACCCGAGCATTTGAACCTCAGAAAGCAATGGAGCTCAGAAGTTTTCTTGAAATGAACACTGACATAATTACATATATAATACTTGTTTGATTAGGAGGAACATCACATCATCACTCATCAGCCTATCTCAGCTCACTGCTGGGCAAGCGGATTGGCGATCACGGTAATGTGTCCACGGTGATGACGCTGCAGCCCATCATCAATCTTCTATCAAAGAATAGTCAAACACTTCAATCCCTCGGTCGGCTATTACGGCACCCGCGGGAAGAGTAGAGGTGGTGAAATGTATTCTTACTGCCGTCACCACACAGCAATTACAGGTGTAAAAAGCATAAATTCGAGCGCAGAACGCCTGACATTGTATGATGTAGCTAGCCTAGGCTCCAGAGGTATTTTACCTCCGACATCATGATGTCGTTGGGACTCGAAGGGTAAATTGATGACCAGGGCCCGTAACTTTCATGCCGATGACATCAATTTGACGTCATGCTCCATTTAGGGTGATCCCAAATAGTTTTATTGATAATTGTTAATCATTAGTCGTCAATCATTTTAATCATGTACAATACAAATAACTCCAAAAGTAGTATATTTACACGTGAAATTAATAATACCTACTTGATACGTGAAACATAAATAAAACTATTTGATTTGTTTTTAACCGACTTCAAAAAGGAGGAGGTTAACAATTCGTCGAAATCTTTTTTTTTTTTTTATGTATGTTCCCCGATTACTCGAAGACGCGTGGACCGATTTCAAATATTCTTTTTTTGTTTGAAAGGGTATACCTTCTAGTTGGTCCCATTGTCACCGAATCCAGATCTGATGATGGGATCCTGGAGAAATCGAGGGAACTCTTCAAATATTGTAGGCACACATGACATTTTTCATTTATTTTCGAAGACTAATCAAGTATTTGCATCTAGTCATGAACATCTTAAGTTGGTAATCTGATGATGGAAGGTACAACTCTTTAGCAATTAGGAGTTGGGGGATAATTCTTTAAGTATAAGTATAACATATTTCGTGTATTTTGGAAGCTATTTGAGTATTTGCCTTTAGGTGGTCATCCTTTCATGTTGGTGAGCTGATGATGTAAGGTACAACTCCTTGGAGATTAGGAGTTGGGGGATAATTCTTTAAATATAACATATTTCATATATTTTGGAGGCTATTCGAGTATTTGCCTTTAGGTGGTCATAGTCTCATGTTGGTGATCTGATGAGGAAAGGAATAACTCCTTAACGATTAGGGGTTGGAGGATCATTCTTTGTATATATAACAAATGTCATACATTTTCGAGATTTATTCAAGTGTTTGCTTAGTAGTTATGACATGTCGGTTAGCGGTTAGTGATTCTTTAAATAATATTGGCATGCTAAGTCTGTTACCTTTGAAATTGTTTTTGTATTCATATAAGTTCGCCAGTTCAGGTTTTATGGCCTACTACAGTGCAGTACATTCTAATTATAAGTATTTAGAGCATACTGAATAACGATTTTATATTTATACTACTAAAAAGCAAAAAATAAAATATTTTAAAAATAAAAATAAAACCGCCTTCAAAAATTCGCCCGAACTAAAAAGTTAAAAATAATTTTGGTTCCTACTTCTTAGGATTTCCTACCCAAACCTTTAAACCTTTTACCCTATTCATTGAAATAAAACATTATGGCTAGGTACCCTACAGATTTCTTAGAAGTCGGTGCCAAGCCAAATATGTTCACTTTGCGAGTACTTATATGTATTTGATAGAGCTTTGTAATATACTGTCACTCCGGTTATGCTTTCATGAAAATGACTGAGGCAGACCATTCTGTTGATAAAAGCGTAATCGGAGTGACAGTAAGTTACAAAGCTCTATCTAATATATACCTATGAACGTATTCGGCTTGGCACCGACTTCTAAGAAATCTGTAGGGTACCTAGCCATAATGTTTTATTTCAATGAATAGGGTAAAAGGTTTAAAGGTTTGGGTAGGAAATCCTAAGAAGTAGGAACCAAAATTATTTTTAACTTTTTAGTTCGGGCGAATTTTTGAAGGCGGTTTTATTTTTATTTTTAAAATATTTTTATACATACATTTTATTAAATGATATTGTTAACACATTTCAATAATAGAAAACAGAATTGCTCTTTAACGTAAAGCATGTATCAAGTAGGTATTATTTATTTCACGAGTAAATATACTACTTTTGAAATCATTTGTACATGATTAAAATGATTGGTAGAGAATGCTCTGTGGCATTAAGTCCGCCTTTTGTACGATAAGATTTTCTTTTGTGCAATAAAGATTAAATAAATAAATAAATTGAAGACTAACGATTAATAATTCACAATAAAACTATTTGGGATCACCCTAAATGGAGCATGACGTCAAATTGATGTCATTGGCATGAAAGTTACGGGCCCTGTCGAGGGGCCGCACATAGTGTGCCACTAAGAGGGATAGACATAGTCACTTACTACTAAGAAGATACTTGTGTGTGTGGCACTTAGTGACGTATTCAACGCATTTGTCTGGCACTTACATTTAGCATCTAATGCACACACACACAAAAAATAGTGGCACAGTGATAAGGACGGACGATTATCGTTCCTTTTCACTTCCACTAGTAAAAAGTTTCATAAGACCATCCTTCCATCGTTCTTGCTATTATTATAACGTTGTCAAATCCATATTAATCCTACATTCATGGGCCCTGTTGATGACTTACTGGCGCCCTGACGTTCTCGAACGGCCAATCCCTGACCAGCCACATGTACCGAGAAGATAACATGTCGCGCCTGCGCGCTGCTTCGGCCAGTCTTTTGGCGTTCATGCCCGCTATGTTCACGAGTATTATGAAGGCATTGTTCTCTTTTACATATTTTAATGCCTGAAACGAAAGTTTTTTTTTATATATATGGAGATAAACACAGAAATATAGTATATTTTAGTAATGGATGCATAGAGTGTGTTACCGTGAGACCGCCTTTTAATGAAACCGAGAAATGCGATGTAGATTTTTAGCCAAACCGTGGGCATTTGATTCAAAATTCTTATTTTAAAAGTAATTAACTTTCTAAGAAAAATTAATTGAAAAGCAATATACTGAAAAATAAACCGTTAATTTGCACTTGTTAATGACAGATCGCAGCTACTCGCAACGTTTCACAAGTAAGCGGAATGTATAATCAAGTTAATATTTGGCAAGTATTAATATTTGCCAAATATTAATACTTGAAACCGATTGCTAGTAATGCGTATTATTATCAATTTTAAAAGCACGAGTCATGGTAACACACTGTATAATTGATCATTGACCGGAACTATAGCTTTGACCACTTCTACTATGAGTATCAGTTTCCAGAATTGCAAAGAATCAGGCTACATTTTACTAGTAGTTGCATTTGAGTAAGAGCAAACAGTTGAGTCATCCTAATTATTATTGATGATTTCGTATTCATTTTAATGTTAACTAAATAACATGAATACTGTACAAAAAATAAACTAGTCGACAGAAATGAAGCGGAGTCCCTTGGGTAGACTAAGCCTAAGTACTTGCCAGATTAAGATCACCGCAAAAAGCAAAGCCCTATTCGGCATCAATTTTAATATCAAAAAATTGGTGCCTTGTTGCCAAGGCGGTAAAACTTGGTGAGAAATATCTACGTACTCACCCCGTCAAAATTCCTTCCGTCCCTCGTATTCACACATCGCACCGCATCAAACACAAACTGCTTCTCCTTAAAATGCTCAATCAATACTTTTTCGAACTGTTGACTGTAATATGAATCGTCAGACACAATCACCATTCTTTTCCACCCGTGAGTCTCCATGAAATGGCTAAAGGCGTGCTTTAGAGACTGCCAATGGTTACGAAGCGGGAACAGGCCGTTTGGAAACACATCAATGTCCTCGTCATTCATAAAAGGATAATTGTAAAAATACATGGGTATATTATCTGAAGACGGTTTTAGGGGTTTAGGAGCGATGACTGCAAGGATTTCCTTAGACTTATCATTGACTATTCTAGCTTCGCAGCTAGATACATCTTTGTACTCGATTTTGAGATTAGGATTATCATCGATTAGTCTCCAACGTAAACGTATGTGATCTTGAGGCCTGTTGGTCGGTTTCGTCAGCTTGATCAGTTGATCTTCTGTATCGTGGCATAGTAAAACTTTGTTTAACGGTTTTAATTCTATTGTAATCTCATGAGTTTCTGAAAAAAAATCGTTTGCAAATTATTTTTTCAATATCATAATATACAAGGTGGAATTCGACGAGGGACCTTTACGGAAATGGGAGATAGTTAAGGCTATACTGAGCAACTTTTACTATGGGACCAACCCCGAAATCGTAAAAAAAAAAATTTCTTTCATACATTGTGTGTATACATGCCGTACCTTTTTGTATGGATAAGTTTTTTTTTACTCAGTACTCAGTAGCTCAGTATAGCCTTAACTATCTCCCATTTCCGTAAAGGTCCCTCGTCGACTTCCACCTTGTACAGTCAAGTGCAAAAATAAGTATCGAAAGAATCCGTTCATAAATATGTTACGACGTTCTTATTACTAGACCCCGGTATCGGAGGTGCAAAATGATAGCTGTCAAGTTCTTACTTAGGGATAGGTAAACTAATTTTGAGATGTCGATATCGATACTCGATTTTTTGTACAATTATTTTTTTTATGTATGGACAATTTATGAATGAATTCATTCATAAACTGTTCATGCAATTTTGAACCCTACTGTACAAGGACCATTTATTTGTATATATCATTAAGAATACATTTGTCACCACCCCAACTCCTCCTGCGGGTGTCGTAAGAGTCGACTAAGGGATTGAAGTGTCACTGACCATCATTTGATAATAGATTGATGATGGGCAGCAGCGTCATCATAGTGGACACATTACTGCGATCGCCAATCCGCTTGCCCAGCGTGGCGATTATGGGTATTTACCTCCTAATGCGTCTATACGCATAGTTAATTGGAGAGGCCTACGTCCAGCAGTGGACTATCATAGGCTGATGATGATGATGATCTTTTTTCGGGATCTATGATAATAATTAACATTTAATACTCGATTTTTTGTACAATTATTATTTTTATGTACAAGGACCATTTATTTGTATCCCTTTTTTTGGGATCTATGATAATAATTAACATTTAATACATAAATCATTACTATTACAATACAAATCTCTGGTTGCTATTACATTTATTATGTTTCGAGTTGCACACCATTGAATAAAAACTTTTGAGATATTAAATACTTATAATAAATTATTTACGTCAATAGATAGTCAAAGTCATCTTATAACTATGTCTTCGATTATTTAGCCGTGTTTACGAGTCTATTCGACTAAAATATTTTATACAATAGAAAGTGGAGTCACTTCTTGCTGAACACCCTAAACTTCAAAAATGAATGAAAAACATTTAATATACGATTTGCAGAATACACTTCATTTCCAGATGTTGGAATATAAAAAGCACATGAAGTCAAATTGCCATCAAGAGAAAATCAACAACGTATGTTCTACTAATATTGATTATTTAATAAAGGATATTCCATTCCAATATTTGTAATCTTGCATATCTTGCATTGCAACTCAATCTTGTATGAAAACACTCATAAAAAAAAGAAAAAAAAATAAAACCAAGAGATCTGCTTAAGTTTTTCGTCAGTTGTAACATAACTTTGGACCAAATTCGAAAACCCAAGCTTCAGAAGGTTCATCGACAATTGCCTCAATAACAAGTATGGCAATGTTACATAACATTAAATAAATATTTTGTTGATTTTGTAATTATATAGTCCTAGTTTATATCGTAAATAGGTGCGTTTAATTAAATTCTTAGCTTATTATTATGGTAAAGAATGAATTATCGATATGTAACTTTAATTATCGACATCACAAATATTTTTACTCCATCCCTAAGAACTTGACAGCTACCATTTTGCACCTCCGATACCGGGGTCTACTTATTACACAGAATTAGAGTGCACTTAGAGTGCACCTTATACTCAGAGTATCTGAGAGATACTCGCTGAAGGTCATACAGGTGTACGCGCCGACTTCGACACACTCCGACGACGAGGTGGAGGCTATGTATGAAGATATCTCAAAAGCCATGCATAGCTCCAGAACCTACTTCACCGTTGTTATGGGGGACTTCAACGCAAAACTGGGCAAGAGAGATGGTGACGAACTGAGGGTGGGGCAATTTGGGGTTGGACGTCGGAACCACCGGGGCCATCTGCTGGCTGGTTTCTTGGAGAAGGAGGGACTCTACATGATGAACTCCTTCTTTAAGAAACGCGAGCACAGAAAATGGACTTGGATGAGTCCCGACGGTGCAACTAAAAACGAGATCGACTTCATCATGTCGACGAAGAGACATATATTCAACGATGTTTCTGTGATCAGTACGGTTAAAACCGGTAGCGATCACCGCCTGGTAAGAGGCACGTTGAATATATGTCCTAAGCTAGAACGCTCGCGACTGATGAAGTCTACGCTCCGTCCTGCACTCCATCTCCAAAACCCCGAGAGCTTTCAGCTGGAACTCCAAAACCGTTTCGATTGCCTAGGCGATGACGTGGACGTATTCAACGACGGGTTTGTGGAAGCTGTCCATAGCGCTGGGTCTAAGTTTTTTAAGGCCCAGCGGACAAATAGGACCAGAAAGCTCTCAGACTCCACTCAGAAGCTAATGGAAAAAAGGAGTGAACTGGTTCTACAATCCTCAGTTGATGCGACTTTATACCGGCAGCTCAACAGACAGATCTCTAAGTCCCTCAAACGCGATATGCGCCAATTCCGTACCAAGTGTATAGAAGAAGCCATCGAGCGGAACAAGGGCTCTAAAGTTTTTGCAAGGGATCTGTCTGTTGGGCAAAGCCAGCTCGCCAAATTAAAGACTGAGGATGGTAGAATCGTCACATCCAGATCTGAGCTGCTGAGTGAGATAGAGGGTTTTTATGGACAGCTGTACACGTCAACTAGCAGACCCGAAGTTGATCTAGCGGAAGACCTCAGAGCTAGACTGACCCGACACTATACAGAAGACATCCCGGACATCAGCCTGTGCGAGATTAGAATGGCTCTTGAACAGCTCAAAAATAACAAGGCGCCTGGGGAGGACGGAATTACAGCTGAGCTTCTGAAGGCGGGTGGTAAACTGATCCTTACGGCCCTTCAGAAGTTGTTCAATTCCGTCTTACTGGAAGGGAGAACGCCAAAGGCATGGAACAGATGTGTGGTGGTACTGTTCTTCAAGAAAGGTGACAACGCTTTATTGAAGAACTACCGACCCATCTCGCTTCTGAGCCATGTCTATAAGCTGTTTTCAAGAGTCATTACGAATCGTCTTGCACGCAGGCTTGATGACTTCCAGCCTCCCGAACAAGCCGGTTTCCGAAGAGGCTTTAGTACCGTAGACCACATCCATACGCTTCGCCAGGTTATACAGAAGACCGAAGAATATAACCTGCCCCTCTGTTTAGCGTTTGTGGACTACGAGAAAGCCTTCGATTCGATCGAAACATGGGCAGTACTACAGTCTCTCCAACGGTGCCAAGTCGACTACCGCTATATCGAGGTGTTGAAGTGTTTGTACGAGAGCGCCACAATGTCAGTCCGACTCCAAGACCAGAGCTCGAAGCCTATTCTGCTGCAGCGGGGAGTTAGGCAAGGAGATGTCATCTCCCCTAAGCTGTTTACCGCTGCACTGGAGGATGTCTTTAAGACTCTGGACTGGAGAAGGCTGGGTATCAACATAAACGGCGAGTACCTCACTCACCTTCGATTCGCTGATGATATAGTAGTCTTGGCTGAGACCTTGGAGGACTTAAGTACTATGCTCGTTGACCTCAGTAAAGCCTCCGAGCGAGTTGGTCTTAGGATGAACATGAATAAGACGAAAATTATGTCGAATTCCCATGTAGCACCAACTCCCGTAATAATCGGAGACTTTACACTCGAAGTTGTAGACGAATATATATACCTAGGGCAAACTATTCAGTTAGGTAGGTCCAACTTCGAGAAAGAGGTCAATCGTCGAATCCGACTCGGTTGGGCAGCGTTCGGGATGCTACGACACATATTTTCATCCAATATTCCGCAGTGTTTGAAGACGAAAGTCTTTAATCAGTGTGTGTTGCCAGTGATGACATACGGTACTGAAACGTGGCCGCTTACAATGGGTCTCATAAGAAGGCTCAAAGTCACCCAAAGGGCAATGGAGAGGGCTATGCTAGGAGTCTCTCTGCGTGATCGGATTAAAAATGAGACCATCCGCAGCAGAACCAAAGTAACCGAAATAGCTCTCCGAATCGCTAAACTGAAGTGGCAGTGGGCGGGGCACATTGCGCGTAGAACCGATGGCCGTTGGGGCGGGAAGGTTCTTGAGTGGCGGCCACGTACCGGAAGGCGTAGCGTGGGTAGGCCCCCCACAAGGTGGACCGATGACCTGGTGAAGGTCGCAGGAGTCCGCTGGATGCGGGTGGCGCAGGACCGGTCATTGTGGCAATCTTTGGGGGAGGCCTATGTTCAGCAGTGGACGTCTTTCGGCTGATATGATGATGATGATGATGATGAGAGTGCACTGGGACATATTTTTGAACGTTTTTGTATACCCCTTATTTTGTCTTCGACTGTATATAAATAAAATTAATGATATGGTTAACAGATCATTAATTTTATTTAAAAAGACAACTAGTCAAACAAGAAAACATTTAAAAATCAATATCAAAATAATTAATTAAGTACCATCAACTCAATCACGAGCTTAAGACCAGCCGACTATTTATATTTCTATCTACATAATATTGAAATTAATAAATAAAACTACATTTTATCCTGTAGAAAGTAATAATCTTAGTGTACTTCCTAACTCGCGTTTACTTGACAGTAGTGTAAGGGGTCGATATGTTGGGATAAAATTGATTTATTTAACTATACAGGTGAGCACACTTCGCACGCTTAGAAAAACGACTGAAACTCTTTTTAAAATAATGCAGCGTTATTCTGAGGGTGCGATTTACAAGCATAGCTAAGCGAACGTGAATTGTACAATTAGTAAATATGCACTAGGTACACTGCCTAATACTAATTTGGAAACTTTGTACCTGCTTATTATACAAAATGTCTGATCATTACGCATGTGCAATCTAGGTACCTATTGTTCGAAACAGATAACTAATTTATTTTATTATGAATCAAGTTTACGAATTAACCTTTTGACCGCCGTAGCCTGATATACAGAGTGATTCTTGGGTCATGAGCAGGAGTGAACAGGCTACTACGGACGGTCATGCTGACCGACTTTCACTACGGCTACAACCAAAAATCACCAAAAAGATTGATTGAGAGAAATTGATCCTTAATTGATAGTTAAGTATGAATTAACTCATAATTAAGAGATTTTTTATGCAATTTCTTGTTTGTCTCCGAAATAAAAGTTGCTCAGTGTGACTGTCCCTAGTACCCCTGTTGACTCCTGCTCATGACTCAAGAATCATCCTGTATTATGTCAGACAATCAACAATATCAACATCCAGGCCATCTCGGGGCAGTCTGACAAAGAAGACGGATCGGATTTGTTTTTTATAATATAAAAATTAGTCCCATTGCAAGGTCTGGTCTGAGTGGTGTCTTTTGTGTTGGTGCCGACATGGGCACGTTTGATTGAACCCTTAGAGAGAGTACAAACACGATAAGACGGAAATGTCACACGTCGAAAGAAGTAAACAATTGAGACTAAATATCAAAATGATGATGATGAAATTGAGACTAAATGTAAGCCTCCGTAGCCTAGTTGGTAGTGACCCTGCCTACGAAGCTGGAGGTTCCGGGTTCGAATCCCGGCGAGGGCATTATTTGTGTATTTATTTATCACAAATATTTGTTCCTTGGTCATGGCTGTCTATGTATAAGTATCTATATGTATATATATCTATTATATATGTCGTCGCCTGGTACCCACATCACAAGCCTTAATTGAGCTTACCGTGGTACTAGGTCGATTTGTGTAAAGATGTCCAAAAATATTTATTATTATTTTTTTTTTTTAATATCAAATTGGGCAACAGAGTTCTAAATTGATATTTATTGTTTATATCAGTCATTTTAGAAATATAATATGTGATACTACTACCACTAGAGGCTAAAACACCACAGTGGTCAAAAGGTTAATAACGGTTTTTATGAATTGATACAAAATTAAATGAATTATA
>JALPQI010016214.1:0-23952 GCA_025490895.1 Thaumatotibia leucotreta | reverse complement strand
CCTTGTATTGAACTTACACGCAACGTTATCTATAACCCTGTCAGTAAACTAAGAGAGTATAATCGGTAAAAAATAGACCATTTACTAAATTATTACCCACATTGTTATTAAGGAATATTGTGAGTACCTATTAAATCTCCTGAAAATATTTACTAATGAGTACCTATATACGCACTCGTACATGTAATTAGCAATCCTACTAATGTAACCATACATTTGATTAATGCAAATCTCCACAAACAATTGGTGCATATTATTAGAATCATGCAATTTATATGAAATGAATATTATTGTTACTAATTAATTCCCAACTAGGTATATTGAATAACTAGGTATAATAATATTACTGTTGCATTATTGCATTATAAATCAGCCGCTATCATTTATGAATACAATCACTGGAACTCTAAAGATCTGAGATCTTGAAGTCAAGAAATCGAATTCGAAGAAACTTAGTCACTCACACTCACTTGAGGTACAATTGGAGTGACAGAGAAAAGTAGTGTCAAACTTTCGATGTTCTCGATTGCAGAACTGAATGATAGGAGGGCGAGGGGCACGATGTAACATTTTAAAAGCTAATTTAGCCCTTAATAGGGTATCTGATCAGTCACACCAAAATTTCATTGGCTTTGACACGTTTTAGTGACGGAATAAGTTCCAAAATGAGGTGATAAATGTATTACCATTGCCCTATTAAGGGTTACAGTTTAGAATCAAAAGCATAATTACAAAAATCCAAGGAAATAGGAGACAATTTTACCATCGCATGAAGTTACAACTTGCCCCGCACATACAAAGTATAAATAAAACAACCATTTTATTTTTCTTTTTATTATTCACGGAGAAGCAACAGTGGTCCGCATGTACCTATGTACACCTGAATTTTGACACTATGGATAACTATTGACATGATACCTATTATAATAGTATCCAATGAAGATTTTTCTGTATATTTATAAATGTATGTTACAATAATTATATCTATTTAGTCTACTTACAAATTTTACATACATTTTCTATGCCATCTTGAATCTATTATTTGGAAGCATGTTAGCTTTAAAGATACAAAATGCATAATTAACATAGACAAATTCTGTATATTTATGTTTAATCCATTCAAGAATTTTCAGTAACATTAGAAAAAAAAAATACTTAAGTACTAGGAATTTAGTTCATTATATTCCTTTTTCGAAATTAAAAATCATACATTGAAATAAAGCATTTGACTAGAGTCTCTTTGGCAATTGGATCGTAAAAGTGAATACCTATTGGTATTTTCTTTTTATTATTCTCGGGTAAATTTTATTGTTCTTTATATGTAATATTTTTCAGGTAATATTTCTTATGCGGCTGATGTGCTTTTCTTAAACAAGTTATAAATTAACTAGTCAATTAATCTGTTGGAAACTAAAAGTCTACCGAAAATCACTGCACTTAAGGGTTACGTAATAATTTTATAATTTGAACCATGTAGTAAAACGGTTTCGTTTTATAAAATAAAATACCTTCATGGGCATTAGTGCCCCAATTCCTGAAACGACCGCCAATATCATCCTAAAGTTCTTGCACAATCATGATGATAATTATAAGCCTTGCATTTACACATTGCTTATAATTTACACACAGTTTGAAATTGACTTCTTTAGCTAATAACAGTTGTAGCTGGCACAAACTCCATCAAAAATAATTATTTTCTTGTAGTCTGTATAAAAAGCCGATAACAATTCCATTCTAAATAGATACTGTCATCTTGTGAGGATATTGTCAGTGCATGTACAGTTCTCTGAGATATATTGAAGCGCCATCGGTGCTCAAAAATATCTTGCGCTCTTCAGCCATCGCAATGGCAACTACTCAGATGTTTATGAGCACCCTGGTCGTATCTGATGGGATTGTACGGAAGTTTGTTTTTGTATCCAAACTTGTGGCTGACCCCTTGGTGAACTTAAATATCCGTTACATTTAAAAGAAACATACTATTATAAATACATACATACATAATAAATACATATTACAGATATATATAAAAAAATAGTACCTTTGTATTTTGTATATATCGTCCGCCATTAAGAAACGAAAAAAATGTAAGCAAATATGGCTGATTTTCAGTAGCATTTTACGTTTGACAATGTTCAAAATTGAAGTTGACAAAGGTGCATCATAGAACCGTGTAAATTTTACGTAAATAGTGATCAATATGAAAAATGTTAACTAAAAATGTAAGTGAAATCAAGGTTTCAGGATTTAATTTGGTCATAAGACCAAGATTGTGTTCTGCAAATACGTGATTATGAATAATGCAATTTTTTAGGATTGGTTACGCTTTTTTCGTTTTAGAGATGAATTTGTTTAATTATCTATATTTGAATCAACTTTTAGTCAAGACCCAAAGCACACGTACGCTTAGGTAAGTAACAAACTTTAGACAGTTGAAAATCCAAACTTTGTCTAATGTCTGTAATAGTTGTTGGATCTCCAAATAAAATAAATAAATAAGAAGTGAACTTACGTGTAAAAATATGGATTTAGATGGCTGTAGCTGATATACCTATACAAGTATGCATAATACAAGACAATTATTAGGCGTTTACGAAACGTATAATTAAATGGATCGAAAACAAACGTACGCACTTAGTAAGTGCCATCAAAATACACTTTTAATTATAAGGTATAATCGCATGTAGTCAAGGTTGCTGAGAATTATGTCAATTACTTGCATAATATTTGTATTTTTATCGGCAATTTATGATCTTATTCTGACCTTAAGGTTGTTGAATTAGAATGAAAGTATGTATAAAGACAAATAATACAGTAAATAAAAGACACAAAAAAATATGTATACGGGATCTTCACTCAACACGGGACATAGGTATTGAAACTTGTACGAAATGCTATTCTTCCGAAATGTCATTAAAATAAACCATGTAGTTATTATAATAAATTGAGTTTTTTAGTTGATTTTGAACTATAGATACTCCTTTTAGACTTAATAAGTAAATTAAGTAACAAAAGAAAT
This sequence comes from Thaumatotibia leucotreta, assembly GCA_025490895.1. Lineage (NCBI taxonomy): Eukaryota > Metazoa > Arthropoda > Insecta > Lepidoptera > Tortricidae > Thaumatotibia > Thaumatotibia leucotreta. Next base: position 20,933 of record JALPQI010016214.1, on the reverse strand, counting down.
TCAAAAGTCGAATAACAGTAATGCCTCCGGCTAGCAAGTAATGATGATATTGTTTTGATTTTGTTCCTAATTAGTGCCTAATGGATGAGACAGAATTAGGTAAAACAGAAGTCTGGAGGTATTATTAAGAGCAAATGAGATTGATTATATTTTGCGAAAGCGATTTAATGCGAGTCCATATACCTAGTTATGCTTTTTGAATTATGGTCAACAGCAAAATAAATAAAAGTAAAAGCATATTTTGGTCACATTTTTTGTCAAAAATGGTTAGTTTAATGTTATTGAAGGGATAAAAAATCACAACGAGTATGACAACAAATCTGCCACGGTAAACGTTAGTAGTAAAAAAAACTAAAGATGAACTTACACTAAAGATGTGGTACGCTGCAATAATGTGATTGATAAAAATCAAACTTAAACGAGCCCATAAGTGCAATTACTACCGCGCAGTCGGTCGTCGCCCAATAGCGGGCTCAGCAGCCCAGCGAACACCAAAGTTCGTAAATTTCGGTTATTTGTCTCTGTCACTCCAACGAAGGCGTCATTAGAGTGACAGAGACAAATAACAGAAAATTTGCGACTTTCGAATGTTTTGGCGAGGCCTCCATTATCAGGCACTGAGCCCGCGTTCACGCCAGGCGACTCGCAAGAGCGCGCGCGGCACGTACTTAACCTGAGTTTAACCGTGTAATTATACTCGTAATTCTTATTCTTATTCTTACTCGTAGTTATTATGTCTCACGAAAGTTAAGATTCGACCATTTTTGAATGCCCCCAAACCACCAATAACCACCAATAATAAACCATAATAACGTCAAAGTATACAGATACATAGATAGTACCCACATAAGAATGAAATACAATTAATACAAAGAGCACCTCACTACGCCGATTCGACGATGAAGCCACCCATACCCGAAAGATCACAACATAACCTTTGTGAGATATTGACTGATTTTACAAAATTCTTTACCAAATTTATCGCAGAAGTAGTTAAAATTATACTTTATTTGGGCGTAAAGTTTCATCCCAATTTGCTTTACATTTACTGGCGCTTTCAACTTTATTCGCCCACTTAAGTACGCCCTAAATGGAAATTAGTCCTTCAATGTTTCGTGGCAACTCGTTGGTTAGAAACAGAACATGGATTGTCTCGAGAAAAAAGTGTTTTTCTCTTTGTAATCATTTTAATTGACTTTGCCGCGCCCAATAACATTTAATAATCTCGTAAGATTTTTATGGTTGAAGCAACTTTAATTTTATTACTTTACTTTCTCTGAAAATGACAACAACTCTGTATTCGAAAAAAATACCTTAATTATATTTTAACTAAATTAATTCTGGTTTGAAAGGCAGATAATTAGCCTGTGTAATATAACATTTTTCACCGTCTTTGGTTATTTTACTTGTTGGTGAGCAATGACACAGCATAGATGTCCCCCTCTTTTGTATGAAAATAAGGGTGTTTCCGCTGCGTCATCCTATTTATTTATCAAAAACAGGTTTCACTCCTGTGTTTTTACACATTTGATCTGGTTGATGTAAATAATAGTAATAATTGCGAAAACAAAAAGGTGACCCCTACAAACAAATAAAACATGGAAGCCGCACGCCATACTGAATTTCCTTTCAAAAACGGTCCCGAATTTGTTTGACGAGTGTCTTCAATGCATCACGGTAATGAATTTGATATTAAACCTATAAAAACTTAAACTGCCATTTAAAAATAGTTGTGATTGGTCCATCAACGTTTTGATTGGTTATATTCTATAAACGTTTGTCGATCTTCTAGCGCCGAAATAATTATGTGCGGTATTAAGAAAAGCGCTATGTCCTGCCCATCTTGGTACAATTGAACAATTGGTTTTGGGGGCATTTTGGAGCTGGCGTTAGACGTCCATGTTATATGTTCGCAGGGTGACCCTTTATATAGCTATGCATGTAAAATTATTCATGCGTAAATGAAAGTTTTCTGTATTCATGCTATTAATTAATTACCAATACCTTAAACTAAAATGAAGTCACAATTATGTATTGATTGACATAGTCCCTGCAAACGTTACAAGTTCTACTAATAATTGATTAAGGTAAACTAATACAACACTAACCTAATAACGATATGTTAATTTATTAAACGTAGGCATTTGTTTGGAATACCTAGATATATGAAATAAGTTGTTATGACATAATAGTCTATTTCTATTACAGATATGTTTAATGTCATGTTTACATTTTTACATTCCTTAGGATATATTTATTTGAAATGATAAATGCATCTATGAATTATTCTAAATCTAAACCTACGATCTAAGTAAAATATCATAACTCATGTAAATATTTTACAGCTTTTTGATAATTATGAAGTGTAAGTTCTATTCAAGTATAATCGAACACTACGTTTACTCAAAACAATAGATTACATCAAAAATAATTATTTAATTCCGCTATAAATACAGTTAGGAATATTGCACATGATTTTTCCGTGGCCGCAAACGTAAGCGTCTACATAACTTATTTTCTATACATTTCACTGCTGCAAGTCAAAAGCATAGAAATCAAGTAGCACTGTGTGCAAAATCACAGTGGCGATTACGTGAAAATACATTTATACATTCAATCATGTATATGCCGTTGTTACTAAGGCCAGGCGCCAGTTTCTTAAAAGCTTGTATCTTGTAATACAAGTGGAAGTCACTTTTTACAAGCTTTCGAGAAAAAGGCCCCAGCCGTACACTTCTAAATTCTTACGTAAGTTATAGTAAGCTATACTAAGGAAGATAGTGATATTCACCTCTCATTCCTTAGTATAGCTCCGTCTCTACAATTTACGTAAGAACTTACTAGTTGTAATGTCAGCCTTAAGATGATATGCAAATCTCTAATCATGCCGCCAAGCGGAGAGTAATTAATTTGATTTAAATTATCTAAGTATTCACTATAAGATATACCTATTGCCCTTCTTTATATATATTCTAATAGTCAGCAGTGTCAGCAATTAATCGATTTCCATTAAGGTATTACAGTCGAATTAAATTAAGGTAAATGTGGATAAGATCGTCCATCGGGTAAGATCGTTTAGTGTCTCGTAATGTAATTCATAAATGCTTCATGAGTATATCTAAATATTTTTCTAGCAGAAAGTAAGCGAAGAATTGACAAAATAAAACATTGACGTTAACTGTTTTCGATAAGTCTTAAAGTGGCAGATAAGGTAAATGAATTGTAAATGTATAAAGAATGTGCCGTAATTTCCAGATAAGTTACAAGAATAAGTACAAATCACACTTTTTCTTATGTAGTTTATTCAGTACCCATCAAAGAACAAAAAAATATGAGATAGCGAGCCTTACAAAAAAAACTGAAGCAATATATGTGTCTACCACCTGTGTCTGAGCAGCGTAAACATACAAATTCCCTCCATGGCGGTCTTACCCTCATTTACTTTACATCCGCGTATCTGGCCCCTATTTCACCGTGTTGAAACAATTGTCAATATTACTGTTAATTCTGCTACAGGCGTCCATACCCTAAGGTTATCGAAATCATCGGGTTTTGTTTGAGGGTTTTGTTTTTGTTTGAGACCCATATAAAATGTAGGTATGTACCTATATAAAAACTTTGACGTCTCAGTAGTAAATAGCTGCCTACTGTTTTGCGCAGCAAATTCAGCAAAATTACAATTGTCATAAAAAACACGAAAATTGACACGAAAGTTCTCAGCAACCTCAAGAAATGGCACGAGAAAAACAGTTTACTAAAGATGTCGATGCTCTAAAGTAAAATACTAATGAAAATCAAGCACATGGATCGTCTGACAGAGAGTGGTAGCCGTAGCCTATGGAAGCCTGTCACTTTAGTAAGCGATATTTTACAACAGGTGAAAAAGGTGCCTGATGCCAAAACATATTTATTTACAATTTACATTCAATACATTATGGACCTTAATCTCGTAATTGAATTAATTGAAATACTGCGAAATCCCTTAAGCGGCGGCTACACGTGCGAGTGTAGCCGCCAATCAGTCTCAAAGACAACAAAGCATTTTTTTTATTTATAGCTGGATATCCACATAACTCAAGCGTTGAAAGTCAGCAAAGGAACATGAGTGTGCGGGATTCACCATTGAATTATGCTTTATTAGTCGCAAATATAAACAAAATGAGGTAGTAATCCAAACGAAATCGTACCTGGGTATCGTAACTGCTTGCAGTGGTCGATTACCCAGGCTATCTACAAAATGGTGTAGGTATGTGTGTGACGATTCGAACTGTGTATACACTCCAAAGTCATTCCATGGTTCCAGGGTCTTAGAAAGTCAACCCTGGACCAAATAATGATTTGGTGGATATCCAGCTATTTACATACACCGTATTTAACATCACCCTTGAGACATTATTAGCTTCAATAAGATCACTAATGAGACCAGAAAACAAAAACAGCACTGATTCGCCGACACTGCTCTGTTGAAGTCTTGTAGTCTGAAATCTAAAACAAAATAGAACGTAAATAATACATTTTGCTAATTAATGAACGGTAATGTTACTTTTTTATTGGATAAAGGGAGCAAAGGAAAGGCTTCTCGGTACTGTTAGCACATTGTTTATAAGAACTGAATAATCTAATTATGTTTTTCTTGTTTTTCTTGCGTTGTAGGAAGATCATTTCTAAATGTCTTTCAGGAATCACATATTTTAAGAATTGACTAAGTGAACTTTAGCTCGTATGTGGGTTTTGTGGAAAACATTTGTTGTTTATTATTTACCTATATAAGATCCCGTATTAGAATTCGATTTACCTCATTGACTTCTTTTGTTATTATTTTCTTCTATAGCATGAGTATAAGTTAAATTTTCTGAATAGGTACGAATATTTCGTACGTCAGTTCGCTAGATTCAACTTTTCGGTTCACTTTAATATAAATAGCTTCTTCGATTGTAATTTGTTATATAATAGTAAATTAACGTGCTGAATGAATGTGGGCGTGTGTTAGTAATTGTAGGTATATTTATGATGTTTGACATTAAATTAGATTGTTATTTACATACTATTCTCACCTTGTGTACCAAACGGTGTGATTTCTGACGATTTATCAGCAACGATGTTCAGCCTCTGGACTACTGTGGGACATATAAAATGCATAACTAACATAATATGATTGTGATATCCATCTACAATCCAAATTACATGGTCTTAACAGAGAGCAAAGATAGGTACCTACAGTATTATAAGTAGTTCGTAAAGTTCCGTAGGTAAATTTACGTACTTAATTCTAGTAAAACTATTTTCTGTCCTTTGCTTCTTGCTGGTTCGATTAAACACGGTAGATTCGCTAATGCATTGTCGAAGTTTTAGGAATTTCAAACGTAAAAAGCATTCGTAGATAGAATTTTCTTGTGGCAGGCCGGATGATGTACAAAATATAGTCACGATGACTATGCGATGACTGATAGGTGGACGTCAGTGTCGGGAAAACGTCGTAAACAGCCAAGTCTGTTTTTTTAATACACTTATACTGAAATTGGAATCACAGACTACAGTAATCTACAACCAATCTAGTAGATAATCTACAACCATATCAAAATATATGAGTAGTTTGAGACTTCTCACAGTCTAATCTATAACGTCATTTCGTCATAGTTCCCGAGAGGCCTATGGTTCTACTTCTTTGTCTGTACTTATACACGGTGGAATTTAATCGGTGAACAGGAACCCATTTTTCTAATTCAGTAATCGATGGCGGTCACGTTTATGTAGTACTTAAGTGGAACCAAGTTTTTTTTTAACATAAAAATTTTTTATGGGAAAGTGGACCGCCATCGATTACTGAATTAGAAAAATGGGTTCCTGTTCACCGATTAAATTCCACCGTGTATATTGGTTCGAGTTAAGAGATCTACTGCGGTTCATGGTGAGGGTAAGGGATAGTATAGATTTCAAACTATCCGGATGTTCGAGGTTACATCCGTCGACCTCTAACCTCATTAGCCTTGTTTTACGCCATCGTATTATAAAGGTTTTAAATTACCTAAATTATATGTATTTAAGTGTCCAAACAAGGTGACACTATATTAATAGCAAAGTCAAGCCAATCAGACGGACTATCAAGATCTTTTAAATTCGATTCTGCTTATAAGTTTTTGACAGCTATTCTGAGGAACTGACATGTCGTGATTCAGATCGAGTAGGTCCCAAACTGATTCGCATTACTAGATCGTGGTAGCCATCCTGTCCACACTTTGTGATATTGACATGAACAACGAATCTATGTCTTTACCAGAGATCGGATAAATGTGCATCATTGTTCGCAATAATATAGGCATGACTCCAAAGTTGATTAAATGAGTAACTAAACGAATAATTTCTTGAAATTTGCTTTCGAAGCTTTAAGGTGACTATTTACAAAGGTTTTCATAGTTACTGGTTTCAAATGGGTAATTTTCTGAAAATGATTAAATTATTAATATTTTCTTCGGTTACCGCGAGGATTACACATGAAAATTAGATAATATACGCGAGTTTATCCGTTTTCATAGTTTTATTGCATGTGATTAAATTATTAATTATTCTATCAACTTTGGAGTCATGTCCTTATTATTGCGAACAATGACGCACATTTGTCTGCAGATCTCTTGTCTTTACATAGGTAGTTATTCATGGTAAATTCACTAAAGCTGGCACGAATGGAATGAATGAAATGAATGACAACTATCATTGTGAGTATGCGGCCCCGCTATACCTGTATCTACTGTCATTTTGACATCCACACAGAGATACTTTCTGTCACTTACTCGATCCATTTGTGCCAGCTTTGGTTAATTTATCTGTAAAAATACGTATAAAGAAATCGTACCATTTTTGCTGTCCACTTCAGGTTGCGGCATAGCTTTAACAGAAAATTCACAAATAAGGATTTATTGACTGACTCCGTACGAAATTGGAACATAAAACAACATCTGAGATCAGTGATTGGAACTATGGGTACAAAATTTTTACAAAACTTATTAAATTTACATAAGTATGTTCACATACTCGTATAGCCACTTAGTCAAGAAAAATACGAAATTATTTAAAAATCTACAGTATGTATCACGTCGTAGAGCCAAGAAAGAAACCCATTAATATTTAGATCATACTACTTTTACTACGGGGCCAAACTCGAATTCGCGAAAAGAAAATTACTCTCCCATACAACGTGTTCATGATCCAATCAAAATGTATGAAACAGTCAAAAATTTTTTCGTGAATTCGGGTTTGGCCCAAAAGTAAAAATTGTTTAGTATGATCTAAATATGAAAGGGTTTCTTTCTTGGCTCTACGAGGTGATACACACTGTATATCCAAATTTATTGCCTAACTCGAAATCTTGAACTTACAATGTTTGGGTGTGTAGATATGTATATTTTATAGATGTATGCGCTCTTTCATGTCCACTTGACAAGTTTTAATAAAGTTTTGAAAGTTCCGATCATCAAATCCGCGTTTTCACTTAGTGTTCTGAGTGAGCATTCACTCGTTCGTGGGAGACGAACATTTTGCTATGTGGAATCCTGTTTTCATCTGCCGAAGAACGAACGAATGCTCGCTCAGAACAGTAAGGGTGCGGCTCCACTGAGGCGGAGAGGAGCGGAGATGTGCAAAATTGACCAATTACATTCTTCCAATTCAAAATTCGAAACACTGTGGTGCGGTCTCATTGGCCAATTTTGCACATCTCCGCTCTTCTCCGCCTCAGTGGAGCCGCACCCTAAGTGAAAACGCGGCTTAATAATGATAATGCCCTTAAATATGTAGGAATGTATGAAGTATATTCCTGATTGAACGTATACCAGCAAAGAGACACGACGCATTCAGGGTTTCTATGAGTTTCTACTCACTGTTGATGTACGAGGGCTGTTCCGAAAGTTTTTAGTTGCTCCGGTTCTATTCATGCGATTTAAATTAAAATTATATAATTGTGAGGGACATTTCAATACTTATTATGGTTAATAAATTTATGCATGTAATGGGAATAGTTTTTTTATTATATTTTTCTTACAAAAAGCTGTTTTGTATGAAATTTAACATTGTATGGAAAAATTGGCCATTTTTGACCCATTGAAGCATATTTTGTATAAACATTTTTGAAAGCCGTACTTAAATATACCCGGGATAAATAAAATAGTTAATTTTGCGTTTTTTTAATTATAATTGAATAACAATGATTATTGATTGAATGATGATTTTTACAATGTTTGAAATTCCAATTTTAGAGTTTACGATTTTTTTCGATGCCTATTCATTTATGATTAAAGTAAATGATATCACGTAATTTGTACTTAAAAATAACGGAAATATCTTCAATTACTAGTACCTATAAAATAAAATAGTTCTATAAGTGAATGATGTTCCTAGCATCTAATTAAAAAAGTGTCTTAAAAACCGGTATCCTGGTCACTGGAGTAAGGCTCGACACGTCTAAGTAAAACAAAATAATAAAAATATCTAAAATCTTCACTAAAACAAATTTACACCGCTTAAAGCGTCATTGAAATATCCCTCAAAATGATGTAAGTTTTATTGAAATCGCATGAATAGAACCGGAGCAACTAAAAACTTTTGGAACATCCCTCGTATAAGCGGTTTGTAAAGTTACGACGGTCCGACAACTTCGAATGTTAATCTGCTTAGCGAGAAGTACATCCTATCATACCGGTCTAATTGGTTCACTGAATTATCCTAAGTTATTATCAATAGGGCAATTCCACGTAAGAGTGTAATGTAAGTGACCAGGGTGCTTAGCCAAGTTGCCAATCGCTAGCGCTTAATCGTCAATCGTAAACGAAAGGCAGCTAACTGTCTTTGTCGCTCTAATATGAAAGAGTGACAGAGAGGGAAAATTACGATACGCTACTAAGCGTTAGCGATTGGCAACTTGGCTAAGCATCCAGTTTCTCGCATGTTTATTTATTAATCGTGGAAATTTTACTTTTGTTGTATTAAGATATCAAAATGATACTTGTCTAGATATAAATTTACACGTAAGCTTGGATCATAATTAAACAAATAGACGATAAAATGGTCCGTTTCATTACAGTAACTTGGATTTACTCAATAGCCGATTTAGAGCATCCTACAGCTATAGTTCTTAGTCAGAAAACGTATTTCACATCATCATCATCATCATATCAGCCGAAAGACGTCCACTGCTGAACATAGGCCTCTCCCAAAGATTGCCACAATGACCGGTCCTGCGCCACCAGGTCCACCAGGTCATCAGTCCACCTTGTGGGGGGCCTACCCACAAGTCTTTGATCAGTGTGTGTTGCCAGTGATGACATACGGTACTGAAACGTGGCCGCTTACAATAGGCCTCATAAGAAGGCTCAAAGTCACCCAAAGGGCAATGGAGAGGGCTATGCTAGGAGTCTCTCTGCGTGATCGGATTAAAAATGAGACCATCCGCAGCAGAACCAAAGTAACCGAAATAGCTCTCCGAATCGCTAAATTGAAGTGGCAGTGGGCGGGGCACATTGCGCGTAGAACCGATGGCCGGTTGGGGCGGGAAGGTTCTTGAGTGGCGGCCACGTACCGGAAGGCGTAGCGTGGGTATTTCACATACAATTTAAAATTTTCTTTTCTTGTTAATAAAACCCTGCACCCTGCTGATCTTTCTCCCTCATCATCCCATGGGTTGACTGGTAGAGAATGCCTTAAGATATTAAGTACGCCATTTGTAAATATAAATAAATAAATACCAACGTCCTAAGTACAGTCGACATCAAACATATCAGAGCGGCCATGATGTTCATAAATATCTGAACAGGCACCCTAACACCAACATGATAATAGGCACGTCCAGATGTTTAGGAGCCACCTGGCCGCTCCGATAAACATGGCGACTGTACCATTCTTTGATATTCAATCAATCAATCAAATTCTTGGGGTCCCAGCCCACGCAAATTGTTTGCTGAGATCGCAAAACGTCTGGTTGATGTAACTAAAGACCGAAGAGCTGGCGACTTCCTCGCACAACGCATCAGTATTGCGATACAGCGAGGAAATGCCGCCAGCATCCTCGGTACAATCCCACAAGGGCCAATCTTAGATATAGGTTACGTTAAGTAGATTAGTTAGATTTAATCTATGACTCTATGTACATAAATTGTAGTTTTGAAAATAAATATATAAAAAAAAAATAATAATAATCAACAATAAATCAATAATATATCTTGGGACATCTCACACAAATTGACTTAGTCCCACATTTATTATTTACCATTTATTTTACCGTGGGACCCACGGTAAGCTCAATTAAGGCTTGTGACGTGTGCACCAAGCGACGATATATGTATACATATAATAGATAGAAACACATAAATACATAAATACATTGACAGCCAAGACCAAAGAACAAATATTTGTGATAAATAAATACACAAATAATGCCCTCGCCGGGATTCGAACCCTTAACCTTCAGCTTCGTAGGCAGGGTCACTACCAACTAGGCTACGGAGGCTGACAATTATTTATTCGTTTATGTTGTAATTGATGTAATGAGATAACTTGATTTGAGACGCCCTTGTGCTTACGTTTGACGTGCATGATAAATTATTGGATCATTAACTAAATCGAAAAGGGTTGTAGAATCGCTAAAAACTCTTTACTGTATATTTTGATAATGTTCAGTGTCCCTAAAGAATTCTTTGATATCGACTTGTAGGCGTAATCGACGCTCATTACGCAGCGTAAACTAAATTATGGTTTATGCCACCCACAAATTGTAGCTTGTTTAACAAACAAAGTCGATTTAAAAATACGTTTACCATTTTAGTATTTTTATAGGCACTGAGTATATGATGAGCTAGTAAAATCACTAAAAAAAACTTACGATACAATTTGAAGGTGCCCTTCGTGTCCTCTAAGACCTTTATGAATTGATTACGCAGTTGATTCACTGTAATATGGTTCATACAAAAATACCGTGGGAGACGAGTTACCACCGTATCGCCATAATAAATAAATATGTTGGGACATCTTACACAAATCGACTTATTACCACGGTAAGCTCAGCAATTAAGGCTTGTGATGTGGGTACCAAGCGACGATATATATAATAGGTAGATACATATAGATCACAATATAGATACTTAAATACGTAGACAGCCATGACCAAGGAACAAATATTTGTGATTAATAAACATACTTGGGATAACTGGGGGCAAGTTATAGGGATTTGATATCGATTAAAAATATGTCGATATAATTATATGTAGGTAATCAATAAATCAATAAATAAATAAATAAATAATAAAAGATATGCTCATTGAACATTCTCGTTTAGAGTAGAGAGGTTCGATGTCATAATTGTCAATTATATCTGATATCGGGCCTCTTCAGATAGTAAAAGTATGCAGATGTCTTTTTCTCGTGCCTAATCATAAGCCTACAGGTTGCTTACTGCTTACCGTGTCTAGTCGTTTGTCGGCGTTGCCGTCAGGTTCTAACAGGTATGAAAGTGCAAAAGTGACGCATAGCCCGATATATAGATAAACCGGGACCATCATAAGCCACCTGGTGTTTTTGAAGGCTGCTAAAATAACTAAGTAAACTTACGATATAATTTTATAGTTCCCTCCGTGTCCCCTAAAGCGTTCTTCGAGACACACTTATAGGCGCCATAATCCGAGTTTGTGACGCGCTTAATCGGCAGTCGGATCACTGACCGGAACGCCCCGTCGAACTTCTGGGGCTCCAAAACGCTACAACGTGAACGATACGCACGTGCCGCACACGCAGTGTGGCTCAGCCTTAACGCGTGACCACAATAAACCACCTGGGTACTTAGCCACGTTGCCAATCGCTAACGCTTATTAGCGTATCGTAGTTTTCCCTCTCTGTCACTCTTTCTTATTAGTGCGACAAAGACAGTTAGCTGCCTTTCGTTTACGATTGACTATTAAGCGGTAGCGATTGGCAACTTGTCTAAGCACCATGTAGTCTTATCATCATAAGCCTACAGGGTGCTTACCGTGTCTAGTCGTTTGTCGGCGTTGCTGTCACGTTCTAGGTAACAGGTATGCAAATGCAAAAGTGACGCGTAGCCCGATAAATAGATAAAACGGGACCATCACCTGGTGTTTTTGTAGGCTGCTAAAATAACTAAGAAAAACTTACGATATAATTTTATAGTTCCCTCCGTGTCCCCTAAAGCGTTCTTCGAGACACACTTATAGGCGCCATAATCCGCGTTGGTGACGCGCTTGATCGGCAGTCGGATCACTGACCGGAACGCCCCGTCGAACTTCTGGGGCTCCAAAACGCTACAACGCGAACGATACGCACGTGCTACACACGCAGTGTGGCTCAGCCTTAACGCGTGACCACAATAAATCACCTGGGTGCTTAGCCAAGTCGCCAATCGCTAACGCTTAGTAGCGTACCGTAGTTCTCCCTCTCTGTCACTCTTTCATATTAGTGCAACAAAGACAGTTAGCTGCCTTTCGTTTACGATTGACTATTAAGCGTTAGCGATTGGCAACTTGTCTAAGCACCCTGTAGGCTTGTCATCATAAGCCTACAGGGTGCTTACCGCGTCTAGTCGTTTGTCGGCGTTGCTGTCACGTTCTAACAGGTATGCAAGTGCAAAAGTGACGCGTAGCCCGATATATAGATAAAACGGGACCATCATAAGCCACATGGTGTTTTTGTAGGCTGCTAAAATAACTAAGAAAAACTTACGATATAATTTTATAGTTCCCTCCGTGTCTCCTAAAGCGTTCTTCGAGACACACTTATAGGCGCCATAATCCGCGTTTGTGACGCGCTTGATCGGCAGTCGGATCACTGACCGGAACGCCCTGTCGAACTTCTGGGGCTCCAAAACGCTACAACGCGAACGATACGCACGTGCTACACACGCAGTGTGGCTCAGCCTTAACGCATGACCACCATAAGCCCCTGGATGATGCTTAGCCAAGTTGCCAATCACTAACGCTTAGTAGCGTACCATAGTTCTCCCTCTCTGTCACTCTTTCATATTAGTGCGACAAAGACAGTTAACTGCCTTTCATTTACGATTACGATTAACGATTAAGCGTTAGCGATTGGCAACTTGTCTAAGCACCATGTAGGCTTATCATCATAAGCCTACAGGGTGCTTTCCGCATCTAGTCGTTTGTCGGCGTTGCTGTCACGTTCTAACAGGGTATGCAAGTGCAAAAGTGACGCGTAGCCCGATAAATAGATAAAACGGGACCATCTAAGCCACCTGGTGTTTTTGTAGGCTGCTAAAATAACTAAGAAAAACTTACGATATAATTTTATAGTCCCCTCCGTGTCCCCTAAAGCGTTCTTCGAGACACACTTATAGGCGCCATAATCCGCGTTTGTGACGCGCTTGATCGGCAGTCGGATCACTGACCGGAACGCCCCGTCGAACTTCTGGGGCTCCAAAACTCCACCTACGCATTATTAATTTAACATGTTTCAGTGTAACTGGGATAATTGGCATACCACAAAATGTATGTACCTGGGAGTATAGGGTAATCCGTTATATTTCTCGCTAATTTGAGAAAGAGGGTACTATGTAGGGAGGGTACTAGTCAGTAGAATAAAAAAAAACATTTATGCTGCTTTTCCATAGCATATGATACTACGAACAAATAAAACATGGAAGCCGCACGCCATACTAAATTGCCTTTCAAAAACGGTCGAATTTTAGTTGACAAATGTCACCCCCTCTTCAATGCATCACGATAATGAATTTCAATGTCAACTTATAAAAACCTCAACCGCCATTTAAAAATAATTGTGATTGGTCCATCAAAGTTTTGATTGGCTATATTCCATAAACATTTGTCAAAGATGTTGCGCTGAAATATGCGCAGTGTTAAGAAAGGCGCTACGTCCTGCCCATCTTGGCACAATTGAACAATTGTTTTTGGGGGCATTTTTGAGTTGGCGTTAGACGTCCATGTTATATCGCTAAATCAACTTTTTTGTGTCAGTTATTGCCATGGTTACGGTCACCTGAGTCACGCAGGTTTTATGCAAAATTATACTAATTAATTTATGCAACATGCTTATAGTCCATGTTTGTAGATGGCTCATCAAGAAAAGGGTTTATTAACACCAGAAAAATGCATGTTTGTATAGTTTAAGTATCATTATTATGCATAAAACCAGCGTGACTCTGGCGACCGTAACCATGGTAATAACAGACAGAAAAATGTTGATTCACCCATATAATGGTCGCAGATATGATGTCTTTGAGACATATCGTGAAACACGGTCGCAGATATATATATTTGCTGTTGTTGTATGTGAATTCAAGGTTTAAGGTTGTAAATTTACAATAAAATCAAAATTGTGTTCTAAAAGTGCGTGATTATAGAATAATGCAAGATTTTAGGTTTGGTTACTTACATTTTTTTTTGTTTTTTAATGACAGTAATGACCAATGGTACCTACACGGTGCTCGTGAGCATTCCGAAAGATTTTAATGCTGAATTCCTGAGCATATTTGGAGTATTTAATGTCATACAAAATTTCCTGGATTCGGCTTGGTTCCAGAGATAATTAACCTTTTTTCGAAAAAAGTGTTTCGATATAACTCGTCATAAAACTTCTTTTTGATTACAATGCTACCACAATGTGTTCTAATATTACCACACCTTATTGCCTGACAATCAAAAAATAAGAATAGACTTGACGAAAAAACCTGTACCTAAAAAAACAATTGAAATAAATAATTTAAACAAATAGTTGTTATGATAAAAAGTACTGGAAATGTTAAAAAGTATTCAAAAAGACTAAAAAAAAAGAAAAAAAAAAATTTTTTTTTGGTGGAATTGACATTAGGTCTCATAATATTTTTTGTTTATTTTGATGTGTAGAATGCATAGTTAAAATCTTTCGGAATGCTCGCGAGCACCGGTATAATATTTCTGTATAAAATTATATAGATGAAAGTAAACAACTAGGTACGCTGAATATTAAAGGTATAACAATAGGTACTTGTAATGCTTTTAGGGCTTGAAGTAAATTATTGTTCTTCAGTCATCAAATTATCAAATATTTATGCGGAACATTACTTTCATTTGAGGTACTTACTAGTAAAAATGTCAGATCGATAAATGTTACTAAGAGAAAAGAAAGGCATTACACGCATTTTCTAACACAATGGTCTATAAGCATCAAAATGCACATGACTGTTCCTCGTAACTTTGTTAAAAATGGCAGAATCAGGTAGTGTAATCACGTGTAAGCATGCCCTGTAAATATATTTCCAATTGCTTAATCTACAGGACGTACTTATATACGGTATTGCACTTTACTCCAACATGGGTTAAATATAACGTGACTTCTGATTACTAAGAGGCCAAGTAAATTATGAGAGTTCTTGGAAATAAAAAGGCTATAAGTAATAATAGTAAGCGTCCAGATATCTACCTATATGGCTAGGCTAGACATACGGAAACTTAACTTTGATTAATTAATTTATAAGGGCATTTTCACTTGGCTAGGCTAGACATACGGAAACTTAACTTTGATTAATTAATTTATAAGGACATTTTCACTTCTAGGGACACCCAATTAGCTTAACTCTCACAAAAAAGTTAACTTAGATGTCAGTTTTGTAACGTTCAGCTAATTGGGTGTCCCTAGAAGTGAAAATGTCCAAAAACACACGAAAGAATTGGTAACTGTTATTACAGTCTTGTGGATTTACCGGAGTTTAGTGCAATTACCAACACGGTTGTTTCATACATATTATCGCCACTATCTAAGGTGTTAGGTACTAAAGTTATGAGCGCGTGCAACTAAATCAAATGATTGTTCTAAACTCACCGACGGGGACAATTTCTCCATTCTCGCGGCTCCAGTAGCTGACAGGTTTGGGGTAAGCCTCAGTGTCACACTCCAGTACCAGGTCTGACCCCAACGCTGCACCAACCAGCTGGTTCTTTATTGTGATCACTGGAGGGACTGCACAAAAACAACGTTGGGTTATTCCATACCTGTTTGTACTTATAGAAGTAAATAATAATAATAATAATAAAATTATTAAATTAATTAGTAAATTTGCGTAAGTCGCGAGTTGGTGCAGCGGCCGTCAAGCCACTGCGCAGAAAGCGGTGTACACCTCTCTACACTCCTGAGCCGCCTACACCGGTGTTGCCCCTGGCTGTCTCTTGTGACGGCATTTACGGGGGCCCATTTAGTCGGCGGCAAGTCACCGCCTGCCTCGATAGCAAAGAGAAATCATTGTTATGGCAGGTGTCCGGACCTCTTTTCTATAGTTCCATCTCTTATCCATCCAACCTTCATCACCATAACCCACTAGTCTTTTCCATATAATCTCCAATAGCCTCTATATGCCTGCTGGGACCGGTTCACGGATATCTATTTTTGTGCCCGTGAATGGGTTGCAGCAGGTGTAAAACACAGCAAATTTCTCCAAAGGGCCTCTACGTGTTGGATCTGTATCCCCGCGCAAGCCTATCAAAAGACCGGGATTTATAGGCCCGTGATCAAAGAGAGATACAAATAATAATAATAATATAATAATATAATTTATTTGCTTAAATATGGTACATAAGTTGGACAAAATACAAATAAACAATAGGTATCACATTATTTAGCCAAGAGTGGCATGCAAATATCAGTCTGACTGAAGTTTTAACTATTTACATTATGCACATTTCAATAAATTATTAGCACAGTTTACAATTATAAATTAAATTAATACACAACAATACAATTATAGATTAAATTAATACATTTATTAATTGATTTAAAGATGTCTAAATTCAATTATTAATTACAATTGCAAAATTAATTATTAAACATATTATTCGTCCAAAAATTCTTTAATATTGTAATATTGTTTATCAATTAGCCATTTTTTTAACTTATTCATAAATAGTGAGCCTTGTAGCTTACGTAGTTCTTCTGGTAATTTATTATACACAATGATGCTCATGCCATAACAGTTATTTTTAAATAAAGCAGAAGAACATGATGGCATTTGCAATTTACTCTCGTCTTTTCGCCTCAGACGTTGATTGCGATTGGCTGTTGTATATGAGGAGAGTTCTTTCCGTACATAACACGCTAATTCAAAAATGTATATGCCAGTTAATGTTAGCAATCCTAATTTTTGAAACAAGGGGCTACAAGAGGCCCGAGGTCCGTAGCCATACTGCTCTTACACATTTTTTCTGTATAAGAAAAACTTTAACAAAATCTGTTGAATTACCCCAAATCAGAATACCATATTTTAAGACTGACGCTACATATCCATGATATGCGAGCAATGCTGTACTTTCCCCGGCAACCGATCGCAATTGTTTGAGAGCAAATACAAATTTTCCTAGTTTATCACATACAACTTTAATGTGCGCTTTCCAGGAACAATATTCGTCTAACGTAATGCCTAGAAATTTCGTTTCATTTACACGTTCAATTTCTTCTCCTTGACATAATATTTTAAAGTTTACTTTTGGTGTCTTGTAATTATGAAATTGGACGTAGCAAGTTTTAGAGACATTGATATTTAAATTATTTTTATTTAACCACATAGCGATTGATGTTACGGTATCATTTATGTTATCCTTATATGACTCTGTATTATCTTGGTCTGGTATTATAACAGCTATGTCATCAGCAAAGAGTGACATAGGATAACGAGTCTCTTTTGGAAGATCGTTGATATAGACAAGGAATAAGAGGGGACCCAGCACGCTCCCTTGTGGGACCCCACTTTGGTTTTGTCTATATGTTGACCTGTGAACTGTAACTTCATCATTATCGTTGATCCTACCTATTTCAACACACTGTATTCTGTTGTTTAGGTAACTTTTGATCCATTTCAGAGCATTGCCTCTTATGCCATAGCATTCACATTTGCGAAGCAATATTGCGTGGTTCACAAAGTCAAAAGCCTTGGACATGTCAAAGAAGGTCGCTACGACTGTGATTTTTTTATCAATATAGCGTGAAATGTCCCGAATCAGAGTGAAAGCAGCATCTGCAGTTGACTTTTGCTTTTGAAAACCATATTGCTCTTTGGCTATAATATTATGTTTGGTTAAGAATTTTGTGACCCTATTCAGAAAAGCTTTCTCAAATACTTTCGAGAGAATAGGAACCAAAGTTATAGGGCGATAATTAGGTATTTGCTGTTTATCACCTTTCTTATGTAAAGGTTTTACTATGGACTTCTTTAGGCGTTCAGGAAATGTACCCTGTATAAATGACAAATTGATAAGGTAGGTTAAAACCGAAGCTAACTCCTCAGCACATTCTTTTAATATTTTAGTTGCAATGTGATCATATCCTACAGAGTTCGTGTTGTTCAGTGATTTAATTAACCTAACAGTTTCGTCCTCTGTACATGGCATAAGGAATAGGCTGTTACTAATGCTTTGGATTTTTGAGACAATATTTTTATGGTTAAGGGTACCATAGTTTTGCCCTTTAGTAGAGTCTATAAGAAAGTCATTAAATCTATTAGAAATTTGAAACGGGTCTCTCTCAATTGTACCATCAACATTAATGCATTCGATGTCTTGCCTAGTGATAGTTGCATCATTTTTATCCTTAATTACATCCCAGGCAGCTTTACATTTATTTTTTGCCTTACATACATACTTGCTATTAATTATTCTTTTTGATTTTATTACACAAGCCTTTAATAATTTGGTATAAGATTTGTAAGCTAATTTGTTTTCTGTTGACCGAACTTTATAACACATGGCTTTCAATTTTCTTTTTGTTCTACTCGACTGCACAATGCCCTTTGTGATCCATTTGGGCCCCAAATTATTAGCTGTTATTTTTATTCGGAATTCAGGGAAGCAAAGCCTATATAGGAGAGTCAAAAAGTCGTGAAATGTGTCGAAGGCCAAGTTTAAATCATTCTCTGTGAAAACATCAGACCAATACAAGCTCGAAACATAATGCTTGAATTTTTGAACATTTTCCTTACACATATCTCTTCTTTTTATGAACCAATGTCTTTGAATTTTCTTGTCGACATTTAATACCCGAAAGTGCAGAACTTGACAAGTATCATGATCAGATAACTGCATACGGTATACGTCACCTTTAGCATCCTTTACATTGCTAGCTATATGATCTATACAGGAAGTTAGTCGAGTAGGCTGTTTAATATGCAGTGATAGATTATAATTACTTAGTAGTTCTGTTAACATATTAGAATACTTAGTGTCTTGAATGGTATTTATATTTAAATCTCCTGCAATGATTACTCTACGTTTGGATTTTGAAGTTAGTTTATAAAGGATATTATCTAAGTATCGGAAGAAAGTATGTATTTGTTGATTTGTTGGAACTCTGTAGATACAAAAGATTACACAATTAAAACTAGGCACATCGATGCCACAACATTCAAATACACGTTCCAACGTAGATTCATTGCATAATGGTAATAACTTAAATTCTATTCCTTTTCTTAAAAGGATGCAAACCCCGCCTCTTTTCTGATTTTCTCTACAATAACTTGCGGCAGTATTAAAATTTTTCAAGACAATGTTGTTCTCACTACCCCTTTTTACAAATGTTTCACTTATACATAATATGTCAATTTGTATATTTTTATGAATAAATTCAGCCAGACATAGTTCTAGAAGGTGCAATTTTGACAATAAACCTTGAATATTCTGATGTAGCAAGTGAATTATTGTTGTATTGTTACTGTCACTACCGCTATTCACGAAAAAACTCTATATTTACATTATTGTTATCAACTGGGGCTGGGGGGTCATTATTACTATTATTAGTATTGAGCGTGTTTTTATTTGTTACAGGAAAATAAAAAGTAATTTTCCTTTTGTTGGGGGCAGTATTTACTAACACGTTATTTTCAATAGAAGTTTTTTTGTTTTTTAACATTTGATTAATGCCACCGCCGCACTTAGCTACAGGAATGAACTTGTTATCGTAGTCAATACTATCAATCATTACATTAATTTTTTTACATACAGTTTTTAAATAAATTTGGTGGCTCACATATGTATTATGGTAATCTAAAAATCTACAATGTGGAAGCTGATTACATAACAATCGAATTACATT
This sequence comes from Thaumatotibia leucotreta, assembly GCA_025490895.1. Lineage (NCBI taxonomy): Eukaryota > Metazoa > Arthropoda > Insecta > Lepidoptera > Tortricidae > Thaumatotibia > Thaumatotibia leucotreta. The sequence continues at coordinate 854 of JALPQI010016214.1, read as the reverse complement.
ATTAAGCTTCCTTTTATTTAAAACACTGTTCTCGGTAACTTTTAACATTACTATATTTGTATTTTCTAAGCTTAAATCTCATTAATGATTTATTTTATTAACAAGAAAGCTACATTCTGTTCCTAAATAAAAGTTTAAAGTCCTTTTGAGCTAAAAAATAAAGTCATCGCTAATTATAATACCTATAATTATATAATTATAATATATATAAAAGAAGAGTATCTTCTTCAATTCCCGAACAAGATAATTAATTATAGGCGAAAAAGTTACCCATTATGTAAAGGTTTTGAGGTTATCACATAAGTACCTAATAATAATAATACCTGTAACTTATTTTCCCAATAGTGGCGTATTAATTGTACAGAATAATGCAATTTTGCAGACACATTACCGCAGGCTATTTTATAGCGTCCGAGACTGTCTGACTAACATTAAGTATTTATGTCCCTATTTCGATTCTGACCCTTTTTATGTCGCGTAAACCTGGCGGGAAAGCTTTTATTTACAAAAAAGTATTCACCTAGAGAGATCGCGTCCTCCTGAACCAATTGATCGCGGAATAAACTCTGATATTAATCTGGTAATCTTTTAATCCTCAATCAGACTAAGAAATAGTTACAATAGCCCCGTATTAGGGCGGATCGCGCACGCCCGTATTATGACGGTGTTATGTCAGGGATTATACTAGTTAGCTGATGCCAATTAAGTTTTGGCTTTGTATTTATTTTGATACGAAGGTATCAAGAGAATACAAATGCCACTTTTGAACAAAAAACGAGTAGGGTTTAGGGTTTATGTTTTGTTATATTATGCCTGTTTTAATATAATAATATATTAGGTAATTAAACGTATAG
>JALPQI010016213.1:0-29966 GCA_025490895.1 Thaumatotibia leucotreta | reverse complement strand
AAGATCCAAGATGGCGGCACAATTTTTTTCTTTTTTTTGTCATTTTTGTCATTGTACTCGTTTTCGACTAAAACACATACGTGGAACCCGAATTTAGGGTTCATTTTAAGATCCAAGATGGCGGCACAATTTTTTTCTTTTTTTTGTCATTTTTGTCATTGTACTCGTTTTCGACTAAAACACATACGTGGAACCCGAATTTAGGGTCCATTTTAAGATCCAAGATGGCGGCACAATTTTTTTCTTTTTTTTTGTCATTTTTGTCATTGTACTCGTTTTCGACTAAAACACATACGTGGAACCCGAATTTAGGGTCCATTTTAAGATCCAAGATGGCGGCACAATTTTTTTCTTTTTTTTTGTCATTTTTGTCATTGTACTCGTTTTCGACTAAAACACATACGTGGAACCCGAATTTAGGGTCCATTTTAAGATCCAAGATGGCGGCACAATTTTTTTCTTTTTTTTTGTCATTTTTGTCATTGTACTCGTTTTCGACTAAAACACATACGTGGAACCCGAATTTAGGGTTCATTTTAAGATCCAAGATGGCGGCACAATTTTTTTCTTTTTTTTTGTCATTTTTGTCATTGTACTCGTTTTCGACTAAAACACATACGTGGAACCCGAATTTAGGGTCCATTTTAAGATCCAAGATGGCGGCACAATTTTTTTCTTTTTTTTTGTCATTTTTGTCATTGTACTCGTTTTCGACTAAAACACATACGTGGAACCCGAATTTAGGGTTCATTTTAAGATCCAAGATGGCGGCACAATTTTTTTTCTTTTTTTTTGTCATTTTTGTCATTGTACTCGTTTTCGACTAAAACACATACGTGGAACCCGAATTTAGGGTCCATTTTAAGATCCAAGATGGCGGCACAATTTTTTTCTTTTTTTTTGTCATTTTTGTCATTGTACTCGTTTTCGACTAAAACACATACGTGGAACCCGAATTTAGGGTTCATTTTAAGATCCAAGATGGCGGCACATTTTTTTTCTTTTTTTTTTGTCATTTTTGTCATTGTACTCGTTTTCGACTAATACCCATACGTGGAACCCGAATTTAGGGTCCATTTTAAGATCCAAGATGGCGGCACAATTTTTTTCTTTTTTTTGTCATTTTTGTCATTGTACTCGTTTTCGACTAAAACACATACGTGTAACCCGAATTTAGGGTCCATTTTAAGATCCAAGATGGCGGCACTTTTTTTTTCTTTTTTTTGTCATTTTTGTCATTGTACTCGTTTTCGACTAAAACACATACGTGGAACCCGAATTTAGGGTCCATTTTAAGATCCAAGATGGCGGCACAATTTTTTTCTTTTTTTTTGTCATATTTGTCATTGTACTCGTTTTCGACTAAAACACATACGTGGAACCCGAATTTAGGGTCCATTTTAAGATCCAAGATGGCGGCACTTTTTTTTTCTTTTTTTGTCATTTTTGTCATTGTACTCGTTTTCGACTAATACACATACGTGGAACCCGAATTTGGGGTCCATTTTAAGATCCAAGATGGCGGCACAATTCTTTTATTTTTTTTGTCATTTTTGCCATTGTACTCGTTTTTGACTAATTTACATACGTGAGACCCGAATTTAGAATCCATTGTAAGATCCAAGACGGCGGCGTCTTTTTTTGCATGTTATTGAATTTTGTACCTACGCAATTTTCATCATTATACTCGTTTTGGACTAATTCACATACGTGGAACCCGAATTTAGGGTTCATTTGAAGATTCAAGATGGCGACACAATTTTTAGCAATTTTTGTCATACTAGTTTTTGACTAATTCACGCACGTGGAATCCAAATATTCTATTTTCACTAGGTAGGTCCATAGATCCTAGATCTTAAATTGACGATAAATTCGTGTATGTAAGATCGACTACAATGTCAATAATTACAAAAAAAAGAAAAACATTGTACCGCCATCTCGGATGTTAGAATGGACCCGAAAATCGGTTTCCACGGATGTGAATTAGTCAGAAACGAGTATAATGACGAAAATTGCAAAAAAAAGTTGCCGCTATCTTAGATCTTAGAATGGAGCCGAAAATCGGATTCCACGTATGCGAATTAGTCGGAAACGAGTATAATGATGAAAATTGCTAAAAAAAGTTGCCGCCATCTTGGATCTTAGAATGGACCCGAAAATCGGCTTCCACGGATGCCAATTAGTCGGAAACGAGTATAATGATGAAAATTGCTAAAAAAGTTGCCGCCATCTTGGATCTTAGAATGGACACGAAAATCGGATTCCACGTATGCGAATTAGTCGAAAACGAGTATAATGATGAAAATTGCTAAAAAAGTTGCCGCCATCTTGGATCTTAGAATGGACCCGAAAATCGGATTCCACGTATGCGAATTAGTCGGAAACGAGTATAATGATGAAAATTGCTAAAAAAAGTTGCCGCCATCTTGGATCTTAGAATGGACCCGAAAATCGGCTTCCACGGATGCGAATTAGTCGGAAACGAGTATAATGATGAAAATTGCTAAAAAAGTTGCCGCCATCTTGGATCTTAGAATGGACCCGAAAATCGGATTCCACGTATGCGAATTAGTCGAAAACGAGTATAATGATGAAGATTGCAAAAAAAAGTTGCCGCCATTTTGGATCTTAAAAATATACTACATTTTCAGAATACGTTTTTAACATTCATGAAACTGCTAGGATGTCAGATATCAACTAGAATGACATATAAATCAAAAACAATTTCTTCGAGTAATAGTAACAAAATTACTTTGTAAGTAATGCAGATTACAGAAGTACTTGATTACGGTGGATTCAATATTACAGTAGCTGATTACAATACCGATCCCAAAGGAATGGATTACAGGCGTAACCAAAGTACAGCATTACAGTAATTTTTATTATACTAGTAATTCATTACTGAGGAATCGTCATTACTGGAATGTAACCCTGTAATTAATTCCAAAAGGAATTGATTACGCCCAACTCTGGTCGTAATGTACTATTTAGTATGAATGAGTCTCACGAGAGTTGTGTGTTAAAAGAGTGAGAATAAGAAAGCCCTTTTGAAAAGACACTCCTCAGTATATCTACAGATGTGGGAATGAATATTATGAACTGGTTTATCCCATCTCGGGGTTATGAGCATTTTTACTATTTTTTAATTCTAGGGACACCAAATTAGCTTAACTCTCACAAAATGTTAACTTCGATGTCAGTTTTGTAACGACAATTAAGCATGAAATATTTACGTAAATCCACTTTATTCATGTGTTTATATTGCATAAACGCATATTTTTTCTGGATAAAAAAATATTCTTGTTCATTAATGCCTAATTATCGTTACAAAACTGACAACGAAGTTAACTTTTTTGTGAGAATTAAGCTAATTGGGTGTCCCTAGAAGTGAAAATGGCCATATACCCGTTTGACTAAAAAAACCGAGTCTCGATTCGCGGAGGTATCGAGTTACATATAAAAGTCGAATTGACATCCTCGTTTTTCGTTGAAGTCGGTTAAAAATCGTGTCCATCTTTCTAGGTTACAACAGCGTATACTCCGACCCATACGCGCTGCAGCGCCAGCAATATCAATATTACGAGCACCTGCGGCTCACCGACCCGGCCCGCTACATGCAGATCTACAAGCAGGTGATGGCGGGCCGCCCGCCGCCGCCGCCGCCCGAGTTCCTGCCCACCAGCGCCATGCCAGGTCAGTGCTGACGGATAGACAGACAAACAGACTTATAGAGAGATAGACAGACAGATTTACAGACAAACAGTCAGAGTGGTAGAGAGATAGACAGACAGATTAATAGACGAACAGACTGATAGAAAAACAAATTGACAGACAAACAAACAGATAGATAGACAGATAAACAGACAGACTGATAGAGAGATAGACAGACAGATTGACACACAGACAGCCAAATTGACAGACAAACAGACTGAAAGATTGACAGACAAGCAGACAGATTGGCAGACAAACAGACAGATTGGCAGACAGACAGACAGATTGGCAGAAAGACAGACAGATTGGCAGACAGACAGACAGATTGGCAGACAGAGAGACAGATTGGCAGACAGACAGACAGATTGGCAGACAGAGAGACAGATTGGCAGACAAACAGACAGATTGGCAGACAAACAGACAAATTGGCAGACAGACAGACAGATTGGCAGACAGAAATTTAGACGGACAGATCAATAGATTGATAGACAGATATCCAGCGAGACAGACAGACAGCTAGACAGATATCCACAGAGATTGATAAAGAGATAGCCAGACAGATATATTTACAGATAGATAGTTATACAAACATACATATAGACAGACAGATGCTCCAACGCCAGCAATACCAGTATTACGAGCACCTGAGGCTCACCGACCCGGCCCGCTACATGCAGATCTACAAGCAGGTGATGGCGGGCCGCCCGCCGCCGCCGCCGCCCGAGTTCCTGCCCACCAGCGCCATGCCAGGTCAGTGCTGACGGATAGACAGATTGACAGACAAACAGACAGATTTACAGACAAACAGTCAGAGTGATAGAGAGATAGACAGACAGATTAACAGACGAACAGACTGATAGAGAAACAAATTGACAGACAAACAAACAGACAGATAGACAGATAAACAGACAGACTGATAGAGAGATAGACAGACAGATTGACACACAGACAGCCAAATTGACAGACCAACAGACAGAAAGATTGACAGACAAACAGACAGATTGGCAGACAGACAGACAGATTGGCAGACAGAAATATAGACGGACAGATCAATAGATTGATAGACAGATATCCAGCGAGATTGACAGACAGACAGCTAGACAGATATCCACAGAGATTGATAAAGAGATAGCCAGACAGATATATTTACCGACAGACAGTTACACAAACAGACATATAGACAGACAGATGCTCCAACGCCAGCAATACCAGTATTACGAGCACCTGCGGCTCACCGACCCGGCCCGCTACAAGCAGATCTACAAGCAGGTGATGGCGGGCCGCCCGCCGCCGCCGCCGCCCGAGTTCCTGGCCACCAACGCCATGCCAGGTCAGTGCTGACGGATAGACAGATAGACAAGCAAACAGACTTATAGAGAGATAGACAGACAGATTTACAGACAAACAGTCAGAGTGATAGAGAGATAGACACACAGATTAACAGACGAACAGACTGATAGAAAAACAAATTGATAGACAAACAAACAGATAGATAGACAGATAAACAGACAGACTGATAGAGAGATAGACAGACAGATTGACACACCGACAGCCAAATTGACAGACAAACAGACTGAAAGATTGACAGACAAGCAGACAGATTGGCAGACAAACAGACAGATTGGCAGACAGACAGACAGATTGGCAGACAGAAATATAGATGGACAGATCAATAGATTGATAGACAGATATCCAGCGAGATTGACAGACAGACAATTAGACAGATATCCACAGAGATTGATAAACAGACAGCTAGACAGATATATTTACAGACAACTAATATTTGTAATTTTTATCATTTTACAAACAAACGCGTCAGCTGAAAACGTCTGCTACAAGGAAATATAAATATACTTATAACGTATATATTTATGTCGATATTACTTTGTCAGTACTATAACTATAAATATATCTCTAAATGCTTAATTTCTTGTCGGGTCAAAACTTTGGATGGCCATCTGTATCTGTACTGAAAACGAACGTTAAAATTAACGTTATTATTAATCTGTTTACCAAATTATAGTTGGGCATTTTCACTTTTAGGGACACCCAATTAGCGTGAAATGAACCCTCCGTGACTGACGTTACGTCTACCAGACACCCGTATTTTGCAATTACGCCATTACGATGTTGATAACAAGATTCAATCATTTCACGTCACGTGACCATGTCAGTGGCAGAAGGTTAAAAAACCTTAATTGCAGTCAGCTTTGTAACGGCAATTAAGTACGATATCTTTAGAATTTTAAACTTCATCGGTGTTTTTATATTATAATACCGCTTAAAATTTGTAAAATTAACACAAAAACCGTTGTTGTTATCGAAATTTAGTGCTTAATTGTAGTTACAAAGTTGATTTAAATTAAGGTTTTTTAATTTCACGCTAATTGGGTGTCCCAATAATTGAAAAAGCTCAGTTACATTTCAAACAGTGCCGCAATTAAATTCAGTATCTCATAGCTAAGCGTCCTAGACTGCATCATCACTTACCAGCAGGTATGATCGTGGTCAAACGTCTATTCTGAATAAAAAAGTAAACACACGTTTTTTTTCAGGCTACGGCTCCCTAGGCTACGATAATAGGGGCGAGGAACGTGGCAGCGTGCATTCTGGACGGTCCAGCGCCAACGGACTTAAAGGGACGGACACGTAAGTGCATAATTAAATAGCAACATGGCTTGATATGATGCTTTGGGACCGGTCCCGGCAAAAGAGAGTGATAGCTCGACTATAATAACCAGGGCTCGCAGTTTTCATGCCGAATACATAAATTTGACGTCACGCTCCATACGGGGTGTTTTTCTTCATACGCAATAAATTTAAGGGAAGCTTATTTAGGTCAAATATAATTAATCTCTTTAAGAAACTAGTATTTTAACTCATACTGTTATTGAGTTATTAAAAAAATAAGTTTAATGACTGAACAAATGTATTGCAACCTTTGTTACATTATAATGTTACTGATTTTGACATGTGCCGTCAGTCACCTGAGATTAACTTTTATTTTATTCTTAAGGTACTCTCACACTTATCATTTTATTTATTATGTATGAAAACAAAAAAAAACTTTTTTATCGAATATTCCAAAAGCCGATATACCAGACAACTTCCATTAATGTCCCAAGTAACTTGTCTAATTTAACGCAAATCGAAACGAACACCCTTTATAGGGTGATCCCAAATAGTTTTATTATTAATTATTAATCATTAGAAGACGACTAATGATTAATAAAAAATAATTAACAATAAAACTATTTGGGATCACCCTAAATGGAGCGTGACGTCAAATTAATTTCATTGGCATGAAAATTACGGGGCCTGATAATAACGAACAAAAGCTAATCGGATGTAAAGAAAAAAGACACGGTGACATTTGTATTTCACCGCTGAACTTATGCTTGCTTTTGGTCTAACGTCTTTGGGATTGAAAGCTGTATTATAAGATAATTCTTTTTCACCAGTTTATCATACTGAGTCGAAATGCATTACTGCGAACGCCGGGAAATCAAACCTTGCAGGGTGGGTAGGTATATCCTATAGAGATATAAAGCCTGCAAAGTTTTGTTTCCAAGCGAGGAAAGTATAGTGCTTTTCTCAGCAATTATATAATGAAAAAGAAGTCAATTTCACAGCACAAATGACTAACGATATTACTGGTTTATTTTTATGTTTGGGGGAATCTTTAGGGTGAAGACACATATGGGTCAAAATTCTTTTCGTTGTCTTAATTTGTGTCCCTAAAAAACGTGATGCAGAGGTGATTTTTGTATGAGATGATGTTTTGTTTTAAATTTCTGATAGATGGATTAAATTCTAGCGTGAAAAGAAATACGAGTGCACTGGGTTTTTTTAATATACTGAGTCGAAACATCAACTAAATGCGTGACAGACTGGTATGAAACAAGACAACGAAAAGAATTTTGACCCATATATCAGCATGCGTACGCATTTTATGTAATAAAATTGGTCGAGTATGAAATGTGTAAGCATGCGTACGCGTGTGAAAAGCTGAACCCATGCTAAACTGACATTTTCTACAGAAAAAATGCGTACTCATGCAGATACATGTGTCTTCACCCTTACGCTTATGTGAATAAGTACATTTTTTTTACTTTTAAATACCAAGTTCTGTCACTTGTGAAATATGGTGCATATACTCTGTCTTGTTTTTGCCAATAGGAAAAGATTGGCTGTTTCACTGCCTATGGTTGTTGTACATGTACAGAGTATAGACCATAATTTGACATAATCCGTTTACATTGTTATATTTTATTGATAGGTATCGTGAGTTTTAGAATATTGTTTGTGTGTTTGCAAATATCACACGCGTTAAACATTCTAGGTATCTATCGCAAAGATCTGAAACTTCTTTTATTTTCGGCATAGTCGTCATCAGATTCGGGGTGGCCAAGGTGCTCAAAAATATCTGAACGAGCACTCTATCAACGTGACAAATGTGAGGCCGGCTCGGATATTTGTGAGAACCAGCGCTTCGATATAAGATTTGTGTTGCAAACGATTTCTGCCTATAAAAGACATCAACGCGTTCTGGCTTGAGCATTGTTACTTTGGGACTTAGTTTAAGAAATCTCTTAATAGTATTTGCGATAGTTATCTAATTCATGCGATTTTGCAATTCACTTCCGCACCATCACTCAAATGATAAGGGTCATTGTTGCTTGTCACATGTACATTGGTTGCACAGTGTTCCAAATTATGTATACATTTCATTATCTCCTTATAAATATATCTGTCAGATAAAATTATTGCTGTCTTTTCCCAAGGCATATAAAAGAAGATATCTATCGTTTATCTGACACATATATTATTCGGGTATGGAGAAAGATTACGTGGCGATTTCCATTATGTACTAACAACATGGTATTTATTTTTTCTTGTTTTGGGTTCATCAAAATGATTGTAAATCAATACGACAGGGAAAAATAATATCGAAAACAGCTGCACAAATAGCTTCAACCGAGCTTCATAAGTTTTATAACATGAGTAAAGTACGCGAATTGTAGCCAATTTTCCATTGTAAGTATTATGAATGTAAGACGCTACAAAATAAATTAGTAAATTTCGAAAACGACTTATTTACACCGTTAGATGCAATCGATTGTCGGCCTTATAACTTGAGTAAAGTACGGGAATTGTAGCCAATTTTCCATGTAGGTACTACGACCGTAAGACACTAAATACATTTCGAAAACGACTCAACGCCTCGAATAAATGCAATTGATTCTAGGCCTTATAACATGAGTAAAGTACGGGAATTGTAGTCAATTTTCCATGTAGGTACTCTGACTCTAGGACACTATGAATACATTTCGAAAACGACTCATCGCCACGCCTAGATACAATCGATTCTCAGCCTTATAACATGAGTAATGTGCGGGATATGTAACCAATTTTCCATTGTAAGTATTATTAATGTAAGACGCTACAAAATAAATTAATAAATTTCGAAAACGATTCAATTACACCGTTAAATGCAATCGATTCTAGGCCTTATAACATCAGTAAAGTACGGGAATTGTAACCAATTTTCCATGTATGTAGAATCAATTTAAAAAACTACAACTCCTTGAACAGATGCAACCGATTCTCGCCCTTATAACACGTGTAAGGTACGGGCACTGTAGCCAATTTTCCACATAGGTACTATGGCCGTTATGACGCTTCGCTTCGCGACGCGCCTTCGCTTCGCACCGACCTGTCGGACAGGTAAGGACATGCTTCGGATTAGAGTTGAGTTTAGTTGGTGGAGGCTTGTAGAAAATACTTTTTTAGTACAGATGGTGCCTTTTTTACGCGCTAGTGCGAGAAGTGGCCCATTTTACGTCAGGTCCAAAACTTCGGAGGGCCATCTGTACTAAAAAAAGTCGTACGAGACACGTGCAAAAAAAGGAAATTAGTACTTCGTGTCGATTTAAAACACTCCCTTCGGTCATGTTTTAAAACATCGCCACTCGTTTACAATTTCATGTTTTTCACTTTTGTGTCGTAATGTACTATTGTTCCGTGTATTGTCGCTATCAGACATTATGGAGCGGCCATGGTACTCAAAAGTACAGTACCGGTCGAAAGTTTAAGTTTACTCTAAGATATAAAACTATGAAAACGGATAAACTCCCGTATATTAATTAAAAACTTTATCGCGACGTTTCGAACACTTTACGGGGTTCGTTGTCTGCGGGCGACTCCCTGTAAAGTGTTCGAAACGTCGGGATGAAATTAAATTTAATTAATATACCTACGCGAGTTTATCCGTTTTCATAGTTTTATTACATGTGTGATTCTCGCGGTAACCGAAAAAAATATTATTGACTCCATGATTGCAATACAAAATAAGCTTTTAAGCGATCATGTTTTCAGTGTTAACAGCAAAATATACATAATAACCGCTCCGGTATACCTGATGGCGAATGTATGTAATGCCCAATGTTTAGTTATTTTTGAATACCTTGCTCGTGTATATGTAGATAGTAATAAAAATAAATAAACTATTGACAATAAACCTGCGCACTTAACCTATCTTTACTGTTATAAACTACAGAATGGTACACGAATTGAATTGTAGTTGGCATCAGATATGTCGGAACGCCATGACAATAAAGGCCTGGATGCTTAGCCAAGTTGCCAATCGCTAACGCTTAGTAGCGTATCGTAGTTTTCCCTCTCTGTCACTCTTTCATATTAGTGCGACAAAGACAGTTAGCTGCCTTTCGTTTACGATTGACGATTAAGCGTTAGCGATTGGCAACTTGTCTAAGCACCCTGTTCAGGTATTTGTGAGCACCCTGGCCGTTCTGATATCTGATGGCTTTTGTAAAACTCAATACAGATAAGTGCAATATGATTTACGCTGCAAACTATTTCTTCCTATAAAAGACATCAACGAGTTGTGCTTAGCGCTTTGTTTCTTTGGGACTTAGTTTAAAAAAAAATTGGTGTACTTGTAGAAAAAGTAGTGTGGTAAGATCTCTATTATATACATATTAGTGATTGATATTATAAATGATTTACCTGTCGGATAATGCTGGCATTTCCATTTTGCTTTACTTGCACTATCATTTTGCTTTTTTGCATGGGTTTTTTAGATTTAGAATAATGCTTGTGTACCATTTCCTTGCGGTTACTCAAACTTAGTATTTTATTGGCATGTTTTTCTTTATTAATTGAAATCTGTGTAAATATACCTTATTAATTATGTAACAAAGCTATACTTTTCCCAACCTGGGGGAATTATACTGCGTCGTTCGCCTAAGGGTGCGGTTCCACTGAGGCGGTGAGGAGCGAAGATATGCAAAATTGACCAATTACATTCTTCAAATCACTGTCATGTAGTCTCATTGGCCAATTTTGCACATCTCCGCTCCTCTCCGCCTCAGTGGAGCCGCACCCTTATGCGGGCGAATCAAACATGAGGTTGACAAATAACCGACACTGTGGGCTTATCCATTAATCACGTCATACGATTTTAGCATATTTTGGACCCCTCCCTCCCCCATGACATGCGGGTTTGATATTTGGTTAAATTGAAAAAGTGATCGTAAAGAAGGCTTTACTATTTACCAGATATCAAACCCGCATGGGGGAGTATAGATGTTTTTCTTTGTACTAGCTATAATGCTGTTCAGCAGAGAGTAACAAAATTACACGTGATTTGTACGATGACCCCCTCCCCCTATGGTGATAATTATTGATTTTTTCTTGATCCCCTCCTATACAGTATGACGTGATTAATGGACAAGGCCTGTTCGCTGTTCGCATGCGGCGAACAACGTAATGAGGGTTTTTGTTACTTTTTCTGCCACTGGGGCGGTGAGATGGCAGCACTGCGGCGTAAGGTCAAACGAACTGTCAAAATAAATACACGAATTTATTTTTCTTTTATTCTTAAAACCATTACTTTATTCTAAAATAAATTAAAAAAACAGTTCCAAATCAACTCCCATGAAATGTATAAAGTTTTAGTAATTCTCTTTCGTAACAGTGACTTTTAGCGATCAATCTTTAGTCCGGCGAACGTTTTCTAGTCGTAATATTCGTAATCCATGACAAAACCAATAAACGTCCAAATACATTAGAATTTTGGTATTTTATGTTCAGTATCTATTAATCTGACAGCTCTTTGGAATTAGGTCAAAATTCTTTTCGATGTCTTATTTTGTGTCCCTAAAAAACTTGACGCAGTGGTGATTTTCGTATGAGATGATGTTTTGTTACCAATTTCTTATGTATGGATTAAAATTGAGCGTGGAAAAGAAACAAGTAAATATTTGATTGGTACTGCATCTGAACATGCACTCTAACGCCATAAGAATCGAGGCCTAAAGACATCAATGAGTTGTGCTTAGCGCTTTGTTTTTTTGGGACTTCTTCTTCTTCTTCCAATTTAAGAGCTCTGAGCTCTTGTCGGTGTAGCCATATGCAGCCGTCTCCACACTCCTCTGTCCTCAGCAGTCCTCTTCACCTCCTCATACGACATGACGCCCGCCTTTTCCTTTATTTGGTCAGTGTATCTTATTCTTGGTCTTCCCCTTCCTCTCTTTCCATCCACTTTTCCTTCTATAATGTTCTTCAAAAAGTCATTATGTCGAATGAGATGGCCAACCATCTTGCCTCGTCTATTGTCTATTGTTGCCAATAATGTCCTCTCTTCTTGAACTCGCCTCAGAACTTCTTCATTTGTTACTCTATCTGTCCACTTTATTCCCTCCATTCTGCGCCAGCACCACATCTCAAATGCCTCCAGCCTCTCTCTATCCCTTTTGGGACTTAGTTTAAAAAAAAAGAAATACAAGTGCAACGGATTGTTTTTTTATATACTAAGTCGAAACAGCAACTAAAAAGTATAAAACAAGACAAGGAAAATCATTTTGACCCACCTAACGCGTAGGTAGCGCCACCTAGTGGCATAAAATATCAAAACTCCTCATTCCCGCATTAGCTGTATGTTAACATCGTAAATACTTTGGTTGTAGGGACCTGAATACCGATGCCTCTCTGAATCTACATCTAGAAGATTCCACCGTACGATCTGAACGGATGACTCCGTTCAAGTTCTCCACCGCTCATATCAAGGTAATTCTTTACGCTAATACTATTATAATCAGTATAATCAGTAATCACAGTGTAATAAGGTTTGCTCACGAAATGAAGTAGCCATTGCTGTATAATTCTTTTTTTTTTTTATGAGACCTTACCTTAGTATGGGTGTTATTACAAAGAAGGGCTCTTTGCCTATCTTCTGACGCTGTGATTGATATTTATATCAATTTCTCCATAATTATGGACTTTTATTTAAACTTCCTGATTTAAGTAATGTATCTTCTTATTTTACCATTTTGGGTCATTTAGTTTCCGAATGGGTCTTAACTACAATAGCGCTACTATACTAAACTGTGAATCGCGCGTCTACAATTTTTATTAATTATTTCAAAACTAACATTGTTGAAATCGTCTTAGTACGGTCAAATCGTATATTAAACTCGCAAAACATGTAGTAAAGCTGCATTTTTGGTATGTTATTTAGACACCATAGGGCAGTATAAAATCACATTTTGCAAGCAAAAAAAAGTTGTGCTAGCTGCGTTATACGTGAAAAACTGTGAAATTGACTGTCTATTTTTAGTTTCTGATTTTTATAAAAAAATCCTTACGTTTTTTGACAATATGTATCAGGTAACGTTTAAAGGTGAATGAATTTGTAACAAGATGAGATAACATGCATTACCGCAGGTCTTATAGTTACAGAGATTCGAGACTTCAAATAGTACCCTGTTTTGTAAACTAGATAAAATGTTGAGTTTTGCTAACGTTTTTGGTTTAATATCGCCTTACCTAATTATGCTACGAAAAACATGAAATAATTATCTTATAGCGCAATTAATATTCTTTCATTTAAGGGTAAAATCAGGTCAGTAAACTTTGTAATTGAAACTAAAAACGCGAAATTCAAAAAGCAGGACGTCCGCTATCTAAGTTTTTCATACAAATGGCAAGTCGTGTTGCAAAGCTGCAATTTTTGTATATTATAAAGGCTCTATAGGGATGTACGAAAATGCATAATACAAGAAAAACAAAAAAATAATTTCGGCATAGGACGTCAAAACTGAAAAAAAATCGGACTTTTTTTAGTTTTTGACGTTTAACTAAAAAAACTATAACTTTTTGATACTAATTGCTATAAAACTATGAAAGAATATTAAATTTGAAAGGATTTGAGCTACCTTGCATTACCCTAAATTATATAGATTTAGAGATACGACATTTCAAATGTGCCCTTCATTAAGTTAAGAAAATAAATGCATGTTTTGAAGCCTCGTATACCCCCAACTATAAGACTTACAGTAATTGTTATCGGCTCAATTTGTTCCAAATTTAATGTAGTTATTATCTACAATTACTTTTTTTTCTTAGCGCGAACGTTTTGCCAATATTTAGTGAATAGCTTTAACGTAACCTAAAATTTGTTTATGTTTTGATAAAAGGGCACTTTATGAAATGTCGTATCTCAAAATATATATAACTTACGGTGATGCAACGTAGCTCAAATCCTTTCAAATTTAATGTTCTTTCTTAGTTATATAGCAATCAGTATCAAAAAGATAATAGATGTTTAGTTAAACGTCAAAAACTAAAAAAAGTCCGATTTTTTTCCGTTTTGTACGTCCTATTTCCAAATTATTTTTTTGTTTTTCTTTTAATATGCATTTTCGTATATGTCTATAAGGCCTTTATAATATACCAAAATTGCAGCTTTGCAACTCGACTTGCGATTTGTATGAAAAACTTAGATAGCGGGCCTCCTGCCTTTGGAATTTCGGGTTTATACTTTCAACTACAAAGTTCACTGACCTAATTTTACCCTTAAATTAAAGAATATTAAGTGCGCTATAAGGTCATTATTGCATGTTTTTCGTAGCATAATTAGGTGAGGCGATATTAAGTCGAAAACGTTAGCAAAACTCGAAATTTTATCTAGTTTACAAAAAGGGGTACTTTTTAAAGTCTCGAATCTCTGAAACTATAAGACCTACGGTAATGCATGTTAGCTCAACTTGTTGGGAATTTATTAGTCTTTAAACGTTTATTTACATATGATATCAAAAAACGTAAGGTTTTTTTAAATAAAAATCAGAAACTAAAAAATGGCCGTAAATTTCGCAGTTTTTCATGTACTACCCAGCTAGCACAACTTTTTTTTGCTTGCAAAATATGTTTTTATACTGTCCTATGGTGACTAAACAACATACCAAAAATGCAGCGATACTACTTGATTTGCGAGTTTAGGGTAAAATTATGTACGATTTGACCGTACTATCTCGGAAGTTCGCACTTTTTAGGGCGTAAACTTTTGCATTAGGCGTTATCTGAAGTTATATTGATTTTGACGACTTTTCAGCTAATGCTTTTGGATATAGGATTGTAAAACATAAAACAGAAACATCAATTTACAGTCCCATGGCTGTTAAAACTACATGGGACTGTTGCGTAACAGTAGAGACTGATTTTACGATGGCTACTTTATTTCGTTTACCATAATCAGTATAATCACAGTGTAATAATTAGTACTACGTCATTGAATATTACTCCATGTGTTCCAGCGAGTAAGTTAGAGTGAGAGGCCGATGTCGAAACTCCCTCTCGCACATAAGGTTTTCCGCCCCGTTGGTCGCCTAGATCAATAAAAGTTCAACAAACCGTTCAAAAAATATTCCAGCGCTATTTCATTGTTTTAATGGCTGTAATGGTAAATTTGATTAAATTATACATGGGTATAGCATTATTCAAAGTCATAGATTGTATATTAAAGGCATTTTGAATACATTCACAATTTCTATTATGGTTGATTGCAAAAAAAGTAGGTCCATAGTTAAAGACCTTAATGAAAACACAATTGTATGTCTCTTTTGACTTTATCTAACAATTTTTGGCTGAAAAAAGGGAGTTAGTTCAAATTTTCTATGAGCGGTCAAACATGCCTGAATAAGAATTAAGTTTGTCGCCTTTTGCTAAAGGTTTTGCCAAAGGTCGATTTTGCCGAAAGTATAACCAAGGATCGGACAAACGCCCGTCATTTTGTAAACATAACCCTGTTCCGTACGGTAGAGAGTTCCTTATCTTATGATAATAGCATATTTTATTATATAGCATTTTTTATTAACTCTAACAAAGGATCTATTTAAGAGATTCCAACTCTTAACTTACTTGTATACGTACAAATCATGATTGTGACCAATAAACGATTCAGATTTTTTGATATTGAATTATCATTTGTGACCAATGTTACAAATTCACAATCATGGTGTGTACAAGTAAGAAGGAGTTGAGATATCTTAAATAGATACTTTAAGCTTTGAATAAAAAAAAATATCTTATAAAATGAAATATGTTGACATCATAAGATAAGGAAGTCTCTACTACACGAAACAGGGTTTTGTTTTCAAAATGACGGGCGTTTGTCCGATCTTTGAGTATAACATAGTTTGTATGACGAACTTTCGTAACAATCGAAGCGATTGTGATTTTTGAATACTTCCCGATTCGTCGGATTCCTGTTTTGCCGGATTCTTGTTACGTCGGATTCTTGTTTCGTCGGAAATCTTAATATACATTGAATCATCCAGGTAAAAGAAACGTGCTTATGTTTTCTTATTGTATGAAATGATCTGCTTCTCTACGTCTACCTTTTATTTAATAGATAGGTATAACCGCGATATTTCTGTAATATTTCTTAATCAAAAAAACCTGGCGAATCAAGAATCCGACAAAATAAGAATCCGGCGAAACAGTAATCCGGCGAATCGGGAAGTATTCTTTTTGATTTGCTTTAGATCTTAAACTATATATTTTTTTGTAATAGACACATTACATGCGAGTGTAAAACAAAAGCTTCCTTTAATCTCTACTGCAGGCAAAAAATATCTAAAACTAATGTTCAATCCACAGGGCAACATCTCGTCTCGTCACGTGGTCGTCGTCCGGCCGTCGTACCCGGTCGACGGGCTCCCGGCGACGGTGCAGATCGTGTCGTTGTCCGCCTCGCTGGCCAACGAGCCCACCGTGCGGGAGTTGGTTCAATACCCGGGGCCGCTCGTTAAAGGTAACTAACCTTCGAACATCGGTCACTGTCACACTTATGACGATTGCGTGTGAGTGATAGGGACAGGTGCGAAATTTTCGAACTCCAATGCAAAGGACAGAGAAAAATGCATTACAAATTTGAATCCTAATAGCAGTTTATAGAGGTCAAAAGAAAAGTGACCACATATGGGTTCATAAACATTAAAATGTCGCCCAAATTATCCGGCGTGTCACTATCACACTTATGATGCTTGCGTGCGAGTGATAGCGATAGGTGTGAAATTTCCGAACTCCAATGCAAAGGACAGATAAAAATGCATTTCTAAATCCTAATAGCAGTTTATAGAGGTCAAAATAAAAGTGACCACATATGGGTTCATAAGCATTCAAATGTCGCCCAAATTATCCGGCGTGTCTTATCATAACATAACACTTATTTTTTGGGACAGTCGACTTTTTCTGGTTCTGTCAAATTCAAATTCAAATTAAAATCATTTATTTGCAAGAATGTAGTAATACATAATATGGTGGTCAATTTTCCAGTTGTCCGATACATTCTGCTTAACTAAGCATGCAAATATTAATTTTTAAGCCAATCACATGCATCAACTGAACACAATTTTATTACATAAATTAATAAATACCGTCACAGAAATTGTAAAATTTCAAAAAAAAAAAAAAAAATAATAATCAAAAATGTGTTAATGGCAATGAGATAACATGATAATTATAAAATACATCAATCATAAATAAAATACAAAACTGCAAATGTCCAGTAACAGAGAATCAATATAAATTTTCCTTATAATCAAAATATTCATTTAAGTTATAAAAACAATGTTCTAGAAGCCAGTTTGTGACATTTTGGTCCCTGGTCGTTTATCAAGTTTTCTAGAAAAAGTGTTATAAAACACTTGTAATATGTATAATGTGTCCTACCAAAACGAATGTGATAGTTCCCGTGACGTGGCCGTCACGTGGTCGTCCGGCCGTCGTACCCGGTCGACGGGCTCCCGGCGACGGTGCAGATCGTGTCGTTGTCCGCCTCGCTGGCCAACGAGCCCACTGTGCGGGAGTTGGTTCAATACCCGGGGCCGCTCGTTAAAGGTAACTTACCTTCGAACATCGGTCACTGTCACACTTATGACGATTGCGTGTGAGTGACAGGGACAGGTGCGAAATTTTCGGACTCCAATGCAAAGGATAAAAATGCATTTCAAATTTAAATCTTAACCCGGCGGGAGTGTGGCAGGGTATCTCATACCTGCGTTTGACTTATGTCTATATATTTAGAGTTTATTTTTGTTTAACTTTTTTTCACCACACTCTCGCCGGGTTAATAGCAGTTTATAGACGTCAAAACAAAAGTGACCATATATGGGTTCATAAGCATTGAAATTTCGCCCAAATTATCCGGCGTGTCTTATCATAATATAACACTTATTTTTTTGGGACAGTCGACTTTTTCTGGTTCTGTCACTGGTCGTTTAGGAGACAATGGTGACCAAGTTTTCTAGAAAACTTGTTATAAAAAACTTGTAATATATCAAAGTCAAACTATTCTTTATTCAAATAAGCTTATTAATAAGCATTTTCGAATCGTCTGACATTATCAAGAGAGAGAAAAAAATCTACTATAATGTGTCCTACCAAAACGAATGTGATACTTCCCGTGACGTGGCCGTCACGTGGTCGTCCGGCCGTCGTACCCGGTCGACGGGCTCCCGGCGACGGTGCAGATCGTGTCGTTGTCCGCCTCGCTGGCCAACGAGCCCACTGTGCGGGAGTTGGTTCAATACCCGGGGCCGCTCGTTAAAGGTAACTAACCTTCGAACATCGGTCACTGTCGCATTTATGACGATTGCGTGTGAGTGACAGGGACAGGTGTGAAATTTCCGAACTCCAATGCAAAGGATAAAAATGCATTTCAAATTTTAATCCTAATAGCAGTTTATAGAAGTCAAAAGAAAAGTGACCACATATTGGTTCATGGAGCATTCCATGAAAACATCTACTTTTTGTCGCTTACGACTCACTGTGGTAGCTACCCTAATAAAATATGCTAGCTGTTAGGAAACACTGTCAATCTTAAAGCCTTGATATGTTATTATTATGCCGTAACTCAGCTTACTAATTTAATTTTTCAAATTTTCATGGAATGCTCCTCATAAGCATTAAAATTTCGCCCAAATTATCCGGCGTGTCTTATCATAATATAACACTTATTTTTCGGGACAGTCGACTTTTTCTGGTTTTGTCACTGGTCCTTTAGGAGACAATGTTGACCAAGTTTTCCAGAAAACTTGTTATAAAAAACTTGTAATGTGTCAAAGTCAAACTATTCTTTATTCAAGTAAGCTTATTAATAAGCATTTTCGAATCGTCTGACATTATCAAGAGAGACAAAAATCTACTATAATGTGTCCTACCAAAACGAATGTGATACTTCCCGTGACGTGGCCGTCACGTGGTCGTCCGGCCGTCGTACCCGGTCGACGGGCTCCCGGCGACGGTGCAGATCGTGTCGTTGTCCGCCTCGCTGGCCAACGAGCCCACTGTGCGGGAGTTGGTTCAATACCCGGGGCCGCTCGTTAAAGGTAACCTTAAAAAGTCACCCATATCGCCCAACTATTCTCGTCAATAATAGTAAGAGTTAAGGTACTAGTTTCTTAGACAAATTGATTATTTTTGGCATAAATAAGCTTCCCTTTAATTTAACGGAAGTCAATAAAAACACGGTGTAGACGTCAAAACAAAAGTGACCCTATATGTGTTCATAAGCATTAAAATTTCGCCCAAATTATCTGGCGTGTCTTATCATAACATAACACTTTTTGTTTTGACAGTCGACTTTTTCTGGTTCTGTCACTGTTTTTTATAACAAGTTTTCTAGAAAACTTGTTATAAAAAACTTGTAATGTGTCAAAGTCAAACTATTCTTTATTCAAGTAAGCTTATTAATAAGCATTTTCGAATCGTCTGACATTATCAAGAGAGAAAAAAATCTACTCATAATGTGTCCTACCAAAACGAATGTGATACTTCCCGTGACGTGTCCGTCACGTGGTCGTCCGGCCGTCGTACCCGGTCGACGGGCTCCCGGCGACGGTGCAGATCGTGTCGTTGTCCGCCTCGCTGGCCAACCAGCCCACTGTGCGGGAGTTGGTTCAATACCCGGGGCCGCTCGTTAAAGGTAACTAACCTTCGAACATCGGTCACTGTCACACTTATGACGATTGCGTGTGAGTGATAGGGATAGGTGCGAAATTTTCGGACTCCAATGCAAAGGACAAAAATGCATTTCAAATTTAAATCCTAATAGCATTTTATAGAGGTCAAAACAAAAGTGACCACATATGGGTTCATAAGGTCAAAACAAAAGTGACCACATATGGGTTCATAAGCATTAAAATTTCGCCCAAATTATCGGGCGTGTCATCATATCATAACACTTATTTTTTGGGACAGTCGACTTTTTCTGGTTCTGTCACTGGTCGTTTAGAAGACAATGGTGACCAAGTTTTCTAGAAAACTTGTTATAAAAAACTTGTAATGTGTCAAAGTCAAACTATTCTTTATTCAAGTAAGCTTATTAATAAGCATTTTCGAATCGTCTGACATTAACAAGAGATAAAAAAATCTACTATAATGTGTCCTACCAAAACGAATGTGATACTTCCCGTGACGTGGCCGTCACGTGGTCGTCCGGCCGTCGTACCCGGTCGACGGGCTCCCGGCGACGGTGCAGATCGTGTCGTTGTCCGCCTCGCTGGCCAACGAGCCCACTGTGCGGGAGTTGGTTCAATACCCGGGGCCGCTCGTTAAAGGTAACCTTCGAACATCGGTCACTGTCACACTTATGACGATTGCGTGCGAGTGATAGGGATAGGTGTGAAATTTCCGAACTCCAATGCAAAGGACAGATAAAAATGCATTTCTAAATCCTAATAGCAGTTTATAGAGGTCAACACGTAACTAACCTACCTTCGAACATTGGTCACTGTCACACTTATAACGATTGCGTGTGAGTGATAGGGATAGGTGCGAAATTTCCGAACTCCAATGCAAAGGACAGATAAAAATGCATTTCAAAATCCTAATAGCAGTTTATAGAGGTCAAAACAAAAGTGACCACATATTGGTTCATAAGCTGCAATTAAATTTCGCCCAAATTATCCGGCGTGTCTTATCATAACATAACACTTATTTTTTGGGACAGTCGACTTTTTCTGGTTCTGTCACTGGTCGTTTAGGAGACAATGTTGACGAAGTATTCTAGAAAACTTGTTATAAAAAACTTGTAATGTGTCAAAGTCAAACTATTCTTTATTCAAGTAAGCTTATTATTAAGCATTTTCGAATCGTCTGACATTATCAAGAGAGAGAAAAAAATCGACTATAATGTGTCCTACCAAAACGAATGTGATACTTCCCGTGACGTGGCCGTCACGTGGTCGTCCCGTCGTACCCGGTCGACGGGCTCCCGGCGACGGTGCAGATCGTGTCGTTGTCCGCCTCGCTGGCCAACGAGCCCACTGTGCGGGAGTTGGTTCAATACCCGGGGCCGCTCGTTAAAGGTAACCTTCGAACATCGGTCCCTGTCACACTTATGACGATTGCGTGTGAGTGATAGGGATAGGTGCGAAATTTTCGAACTCCAATGCAAAGGACAGACAAAAATGCAAAACAAAAGTGACCACATATGGGTTCATAAGCATCAAAATTTCGCCCAAATTATCCGGCGTGTCTTATCATAAAGGTGCATTCACCAAAAGACCATTCGCTGTTCTATCCCCCGCTCTACGAAATCAACCGATCACGTTTTGTGTAACGATCGAATTTCGTAGAATGGGAGGTTAGAATAGCGAATGTTCGCTTGCTCTGAATGCACCTTCACATAACACTTATTTTTTGGGACAGTCGACTTTTTCTGGTTCTGTCACTGGTCGTTTAGGAGACAATGGTGACCAAGTTTTCTAGAACACTTGTTATAAAAAATTTGTAATGTATCAAAGTCAAAGTCAAGCTATTCTTTATTCAAGTAAGCTTATTAATAAGCATTTTCGAATCGTCTGACATTATCAAGAGAGAGAAAAAAATCTACTTATAATGTGTCCTACCAAAACGAATGTGATACTTCCCGTGACGTGGCCGTCACGTGGTCGTCCGGCCGTCGTACCCGGTCGACGGGCTCCCGGCGACGGTGCAGATCGTGTCGTTGTCCGCCTCGCTGGCCAACGAGCCCACTGTGCGGGAGTTGGTTCAATACCCGGGGCCGCTCGTTAAAGGTAACCTTCGAACATCGGTCACTGTCACACTTATGACGATTGCGTGTGAGTGATAGGGACAGGAGCGAAATTTCTGAACTCCAATGCAGGAGCATTCCATGAATACATCTACTTTTTGTCGCTTACGACTCGCTATGATAGCTACCCTAATAAAATATGCTAGCTGCTAGGAAACACTGTCAATCTTAAAGCCTTGATATGTTATTATTATGCCGTAACTCAGCTTACTAATTTAATTTATCAAAAGTATTGAAAAGACAGTGTCGCTTACGACATATTTCATGGAATGCTCCTGCAAAGGATAAAAATGCATTTCAAATTTAACCCTTACCGCATAAAAGCCATATATGGCCGCTATAAAATTGAACTCTATTGATTGCAATTAGAATTCAAATGTCACCATATCGTCACCCCAACTATTCTCGTCACTGTCACACCCGTGACAAAATGCTACGAAAAAAAAAACATGGAAGCACGCTGTACTAAATTGCCTTTCAAAAACGGTCCTGAATTTTAGTTGACAAGTGTCACCTCCACTTCAATGCATCACGGTAATGAATTTCAATATCAACGTATAAAAACTAATGAATTTCAATATCAACGTATGATGGGTGTGTCCTACTAAAATGGGCTTAAATTGGACACAAAAGTAATGGGTAGACTTGACAGACAATGAAAAATGTTAGATATTTGCGATGTTCGAAGTTCGCACTGTTCGCAGCTTAAACGAGCTTACCCCTTTCAGTTACCCCTCGGTTACACTTACCCAACTTGAGTACATCTGATTTATCCTTTAAACCGCCGTGAATTATTCGCATGTGCCCGCGTCACTAATACAAAATTACACCATGCTTGCATTAGAATGTGACTATTATTTACATCATAAATCATTAAATCAGATGTCTTATTTATCAGACTCTGATTTAGCTGGATATTGACTGTCTGATATATACCATTTTTTAGTTGAAAGTAAAAAAAAGTAAACAAACCTGCAAATTTGCATTATTTCATAATCATCATGCCCATGAACCATCATGAACTCAATATTGGTTTTATCACCAACTTAAAACCTTCAACCTGAGGTTCATATATATTATTTGTTAAAATTATTGATATTTATTCGTACTTACGTAGAAATATATCTGCGATGTTTCACGATATGTGTCAAAGACGTAAAATACTTGAAATAAAACTATGAAAACGGATAAACTCGCGTATATTAACTAATTTTAACTTCATTCCGACGTTTCAAACACTTTACAGGATTCGTGGTCTGCGGATGACCGTTTCATAGTTTTATTTCATGTGTAATCCTCGCGGTAACCGAAGAAAATATTACGTAAAATAAAGTCAGCCATATTTTTACTTTTTTCATCATCATCATCATCAGCAGCCTATATTAGTCCACTGCTGGACGTAGGCCTCTCCTATTAACTTTGCGTATAGACGCATTAGGAGGTAAATGCCCATAATCGCCACGCTGGGCAAGCGGATTGGCGATCGCAGTAATGTGTCCACTATGATGACGCTGCTGCCCATCATCAATCTTGTAGAATGGTCAGTGACACTTCAATCCCTTAGTCGACTCTTACGACACCCACAGGAGTTGTTGGGGTGGTGACAAAAGTATTCTTATTGCCGTCACCATCCGGCTTAGTTTATTTTTTAAAGCGTTTCAAAGGTTGATTAAAATTTCCCACTCACAAGTAAATCATTTTGCCCTCAGGCGTGACTCACAAGAAGAGCGTGATCGAGTACTGCGCTCAACGCGTGCGTAACGCCGGCGGCCGCAGTGACGTCATCGGCTACGTGTTACTGTGGGAGCTACTAGCGCTGCTGCTTCGACAGAACGGGGTAAGTGTCCTGGTCGATCAGATCTTTATACCAGAACCGTTATTTTCTCCATACAAAAGAACGGCTCCTTTTTCGTTCTTTGGTATATGGGAATTTTCACTTGTAGGGACACCCAATTAGCTTAAGGCACTGGTCTCACCGCGAGCTACTAAGCTATGAACTATCGGCTATAAACACGAACAAAAGATACCAGCTATCACCGCCGGGCGAGTATCACCGTGTCTCTTTTATTTACACGGGAGCGCGTATCTTTTGTTCGTGTTTATAGCCGATAGTTCATAGCTTAGTAACTCGCGGTGAGACCAGTACCTTACACTGCGTTTCTGTAGTATTCAACATTTTATGTAAAATTATTTTAATTATTAACATCATATTTTTGATATTTAATCCGAAGAACTAAAAAGAACAGAATTCGAACCGTTGTTTTGTATGAAGAACAAACCGAAAAAAAATTTTTTAAGACAAAATATCAATGCATGACTTACTGACTTTTCTATAACTCCCTAGGGAATTTCACTTCCTATTACTCCCGCTATGCATGCAAGCAATGGCGCGCTTAAACAGCAAGTGTGATGAAAAATAATCATTGTTTAATAAAAACGGAGTAAGTAACATAATTCCATTTCGCAGGTGGTAGTGGGTATCGACATCGCCGAACTGCTCATGAAGAACAAACGTGATTACGACTACAACACCAACGCTAAAACTACGCAGCCTGGTAAGTAGATACGTAATATCTTTGGTTGTTTTACTGGTGGTAGGACTTCGTGCAGGGTCCGCCCGGATAGCTACCACCGTCTTACCCATTAACCTAACTAAATAGCAGTTTTTGCACTGCTGTGTTTCGGTTTGGGGGTAAGCTACGAACAAATAAGACATGGAAGCCGCACGCCATACTAAATTGCCTTTCAAAAACGGTCTTACATTTTAGTTGACAAGTGTCATCCCCTCTTCAATGCATCACGGTAATGAATTTCAATATCAACCTATAAACACTTAAACCGCCATATAAAAATAGTTGTGATTGGTCCATCAAAGTTTTGATTGGCTATATTCTATAAACATTTGTCAAAGATGTTGCGCCGAAATATGCGCGGTGTTAAGAAAAGCGCTATGTCCTGCCCATCTTGGCACAATTTAACAATTGTTTTTGGGGGCATTTTTGAGCTGGCGTTAGACGTCCATGTTATATATGGTCACGTAATATCGTTGGTTGTTTTGCTGGTGGTAGGACCTCGTGCAGGGTAGCCCGGATAGCTACCACCGTCTTACCCGTTAACCTGCCGCTAAATAGTTAGTACTGTGTTCCGGTTTGGGGGTAAGATAGCCGGTCTAATTACTGGCATAGATAGATGCAATCCATCCAATCTTTTTTTAATGGGGCACCCTCTTATTTTACTTTTTAGCCACGTTTTCATTTAGTGTTCTGAGCGTTCTTGGACAGATGAAAACAGGATTTCACATAGCAAAATGTTCGTTCGCCAGCCCACGAACGCGTGAATGCTCGCTCAGAACACTAAGTGAAAACGTGGCTTTATTTAAATAAATGATTTTACTTCCATATCATAATTATCCTATTACTTAAAACAAGTATATCAAAAAACAATAACTACTTAGGAATAATATTAACTACAAAGCAAATCTTATAAAATAAATTAGCAGAAGTAATATTAAAATATTAACTTAAATAAAAATAAATCTAAAAAAACCCTTAAAAGGAGCTACCCATCCAAACCGCCCCGATTGGTTCCCGACGCAAAGGTGCCCATCACGCTCGCAGCATTTCCTACGGCTCGTTTCATAAAACCACACTCATGTTTAATGCCTCTTGTTATGCGCCAGCCACATAAATAACTATTGAATTTGTTAGTAAATAATGATTGTTTTTATTAGCTGACGGGCGCGGATCGAGCGTGTCAGAGGAGGACGTAAATGGAGCGCCCTCGGCAGAGCAAACTCGTAAGTAACTAGAATATATTATTATACAGTGTGTAAATCTAATACGGGCGATCAATTAAACCAGGCATGGGATTCATTAGTGTGATCATGGATTACATGGATTTCAAAATTATTCTTCATTATGACCCCACAGAATTTTTTTAAGATTATCGGAGCAGCAATGTAGGTACGAACATTTGTTATTTTATTGTTGATATGTCAGTTATGTCATCTGCTTTTGAAATTAGCTGTCAACGAGTCTTTAACTCGCGTATGTTGCTCTATATTGCGCGCCGAATTATTTTGTATGGAAAATTTGTTGCTCTCATTTTAAGTAGAAGTTATTTGAATGTACTTATTGTGTCGTAAACTAACACCCGTTAAGAGCTTCGCCCGTATTAGACTTACACCCTGTATTCATCACATCAGCCGAAAGACGTCCACTGCTGAACATAGGCCTCCCCCAAAGATTGCCACAATGACCGGTCCTGCGCCACCCGCATCCAGCGGACTCCCGCGACCTTCACCAGGTCATCGGTCCACCTTGTGGGGGGCCTACCCACGCTACGTCTTCCGGTACGTGGCCGCCACTCAAGAACCTTCTCGCCCCAACGGCCATCGGTTCTACGCGCAATGTGCCCCGCCCACTGCCACTTCAGTTTAGCGATTCGGAGAGCTATTTCGGTTACTTTGGTTCTGCTGCGGATGGTCTCATTTTTAATCCGATCACGCAGAGAGACTCCTAGCATAGCCCTCTCCATTGCCCTTTGGGTGACTTTGAGCCTTCTTATGAGGCCCATTGTAAGCGGCCACGTTTCAGTACCGTATGTCATCACTGGCAACACACACTGATTAAAGACTTTCGTCTTCAAACACTGCGGAATATTGGACGAAAATATGTGTCGTAGCTTCCCGAACGCTGCCCAACCGAGTCGGATTCGACGATTGACCTCTTTCTCGAAGTTGGACCTACCTAACTGGATAGTTTGTCCTAGGTATATATATTCGTCTACAACTTCGAGTGTAAAGTCTCCGATTATTACGGGAGTTGGTGCTACATGGGAATTTGACATGATTTTCGTCTTATCCATGTTCATCCTAAGACCAACTCGCTCGGAGGCTTTACTGAGGTCAACGAGCATAGTACTCAAGTCCTCCAAGGTCTCAGCCAAGACTACTATATCGTCAGCGAATCGAAGGTGAGTGAGGTACTCGCCGTTTATGTTGATACCCAGCCTTCTCCAGTCCAGAGTCTTAAAGACATCCTCCAGTGCAGCGGTAAACAGCTTAGGGGAGATGACATCTCCCTGCCTAACTCCCCGCTGCAGCAGAATAGGCTTCGAGCTCTGGTCTTGGAGTCGGACTGACATTGTGGCGCTCTCGTACAAACACTTCAACACCTCGATATAGCGGTAGTCGACTTGGCACCGTTGGAGAGACTGTAGTACTGCCCATGTTTCGATCGAATCGAAGGCTTTCTCGTAGTCCACAAACGCTAAACAGAGGGGCAGGTTATATTCTTCGGTCTTCTGTATAACCTGGCGAAGCGTATGGATGTGGTCTACGGTACTAAAGCCTCTTCGGAAACCGACTTGTTCGGGAGGCTGGAAGTCATCAAGCCTGCGTGCAAGACGATTCGTAATGACTCTTGAAAACAGCTTATAGACATGGCTCAGAAGTGAGATGGGTCGGTAGTTCTTCAATAAAGCGTTGTCACCTTTTTTGAAGAACAGTACCACCACACCCTGTATTATTATACACCAATCGTCAGTAGAACTTAAAAAATGTAAACAAACCTAAAAACTTGCATATTTCAATAATCACGCACTTTAGAACACAATCTTGGTAAATATTACGAATTTCAAATCTTAAACCTTGAGTGTCTCATAAATTAGTTAAAATTATTGATATCTATTTGTTTTATTGTAAACATATATTATCTGCGAACGTGTTTCACGATATGCGTCAGAGACGTCTAATGCGATGGAAAGGCAGCCATATTTGTTTACCTTTTTTTACTTTTAACTGACGAATGGTATAAAAACTCGTACTTTCTTTTAAGAAAGGCGACATATCCATGAATTCTTTGTTCCCGAGGTTCAGTAAGTATAGTGACGGTTTGATATTTTTTATCGTTTTTACAGTAGATATCGTTATATGTGCGGTGTAGTAAAAACGTCCCACTTTGACGCCCGTGATTTTTCCGCTTTGTAGCCAAAATAAACCACCCACAGAGAACGCCCCACGGGAGTTCCTGGCGGTCAATGGGTTGTACTCCAGAAGAAGTAAATTGTACATGACTTATGACATTTTAAAACAAAAAAAAATATTTTATTTTTTCTAGTTTATTAACTACACAAAAAGGAAAGGTTTTTTTGAAATAATGTCTTTATTTATGAAACTTAGCCGAAACCAAAAAAGTTCATTATAGTCTCAAAATGGGGTCAGGAATACACTTTTAATGTTTGTCGGCATACTCATTTCCAACCCTGTATAAATACTTAAATACATACCCCCTTATTCATAAACGTCTGCTAACTTAACAAGCCGCTAATAATTGTTTGTCCATTTCGGTCTTAACAATGTATCCATAAGAGCAAAAGGCACAAACACTTATTGGCGGCTTGTTAAGTTAGCAGACGTTTATGAATAAGGGGGATAGAAAATAACCATGATCGCAACAAATATGATAAAGTGGCCAAAATTCTTTTCGTTGTCTTGTTTCATACCACTTTGTCACGCTTTTAGTTGCTATCTCGACTCAGTATTTAAAAAAACCGGTGCACTTGTATTTCTTTTTCACGCTTGATTTTAATCCATACATCAGAAATTGAAAACAAAACATCATCTCATACAAAAATCACCACTGCGTCACGTTTTTAGGGACACGAAATAAGGCAACGAAAATAATTTTACCCAAAAAACACATAAGTTTCAGTGCAATACGAGTTCATTGCACTATCCGACTTTACAACGCCGCCCGCCTTACAGTTCATGTGAAAAAGCACCCGGCCGCTGTAAGTCGCTGAATAAATTATACTTACACGACATTACTCGCTCGACAGTTATTTATAGCTTCTGTACAGCAAACATGGACGTTTTAAGGCGAATCTACGATAGTGAGGCCGTAAAAAAAAGAAAATACTGGCCAAGAGCATGTCGGGACATGCTTAGTGTCCGTAGTTATTCAAAAACGGCTGGGCTGATTATGTTCGAAATTGTTTTATTTGAAAGTATCCAAGTACCCCATTATTCAATTTTATTTAATTTTTTTTGGACCTATGGATCAAAAGTTAAAGGGGGAGAGACAATTTTAACGTCAAAAAACTTGTTCTTCATTTTGTGTGGTACCCTGGTACCACTATATACACTATGTATTTTGGCGATTTTTCGTAGTTTTCGAGTTGTGATTTTTTAAACTTTGCTAAACGTTTTTGATTCGTTTCTGAGACGACATTTATTTTCTATTATGCAGTGCTTGCTTTAAATAGTATTGCGCATAAACTAAACAAATTAAAAATAATTTAACAGATTTGGGATTCTTGAATGCTTTTCTGCTGGCACTGAGAGATCAAAAATGTCAATCAGATGTCAGTATTACACAATGAAACTATAATATACGTTACGTGACATGCACTCAGTAAAAAATACGAAAAACACATAAATAAATGTACACTTACAATAAACGATTGTACCAAGGTGAGAAATAAAATGAAGGGTCCACGGAAAGCACATGTCTAGTCAATTCAAATTACTGAAGGAAAAACCACCTCACTTTAAACAGAATAAAGTGTGAATTTGCCCTGATTTTTTTAAGCTTTGGACATGTTTTTTTCCGTGGACCCTTCAAATGCAGTCAGTCAATCAACATACTATGCTAATTTTTTTTTAACCATAGACAATTAGTGATACTGCAAGGAAATAACTGTCAACAGAATTTGGTTGGTCAGAATCTATCGTTAAGACATAAACAAAAGAATGTAAATTAGCACCTTCAAAGGCCTTATAACATTGTTCCTTCGCTATTACATAATTTTCGTCAGCCTCCGTAGCCTAGTTGGTAGTGACCCTGCCTACGAA
>JALPQI010016212.1:0-22617 GCA_025490895.1 Thaumatotibia leucotreta | reverse complement strand
GTCTTTTTTTTAATAATGCGTTTTGAAATTGGTGAACCATGGACTCAAGCTTAGAACTCTGCAGCCGCAGTCGTTTTTCATCAGTAAAGTTCCCCTTTCGAGAAATAACAAAAGGATCGTAATTAATTTTATGTTACAATTTCAATTATGAGTCCATGCGTAGATACAGTATTCTGAGTATAATTAGTAATGAGTAGCTAAGAATTGGATCTTAACCCCTCCCACCCCTAGCTCGGCCGTTGCTATAGCATATATTTATATTATAATTATGTCTGTGTATTTGTGTGGGTTAGGGATGTAACGGAGTTCTGCTTCCGCTTCCGCGGAACTTCCGTTTTGTTTTACATATCCGCTTCTGTTCTGGTTCTGTTATTTTTAAAACGTGTTATAGCGGATGTTGCAGCCTAGCGCGACGGTGGGAGATGAACGGCGTACATGCAAAACCAACAGGTTTTTACCTGTCATTCGTTCATTTCTCCGCTTGCCATCTCCTTACCTACCCTTAACATATATTCTACTTAGCTCTCACTCGAGCTCCGCTTCTGTTTCCGGTTCCGCTTCCACTTCTGCTTCCGTTAAACTAAATTCAAAACTTCTGCTTCTGCTTCCGCTTCCGTTAAAACACATCCGTTACATCCCTGGTGTGGGGTATGGGACTTAACTGTTGTCTACATTTCTTACTTAATTAATATATCCAAATTGCCGTAAATTGCATCCCAGTTCTGGTTCTGGGGCTATAACCATCATGGTTTATAGTAGCTAACCTACTGTATTTGTTTCAACTGTAAAGACACTTAAATGCGCCGTACAAATTATGACAATTGGTACGGATGCTTATGACGGGTTGTTTTTATTGCCGATGGCTTCAAATTTAATTCGTTTCATGTTGCCGAAATACATTTTGCTGACACAATTTATTTGTACACTTTTTGTGTATAGATATATTAGATATTGTGGACATAATATATCTTTTTTATCATTCTTTTAAAATTTATCATAACGCACGCATAAACATACATTACATACATAAAAAGGACATACAACTATACGCACAGTTTTATATGTTACTAATAGGAGAAGTCAGATCATTTAAATTACCTTATTTTAATATTTATTCCATATTATTTCTCCACAATCCTTATTTTTAGTACAGTGGTGCTTTTTACGGACAAATACGAGAAGTGGTTAATTTCTTGTCAGATTTTCGGAGGACCATCTGCGGGTACTGAAAAATGTCACGTAATACACGTGCGAAAATAATTGTGTTTCTAATCCCCAATATCGTAACAGATGTGCTTAAAGACTCTGGTTGTCACAGGATTCGAACCCGCTTCCTCTAGATTGCCGGTCCAATGTGCTTCCAATTACACCAGACGACCTTCCGTCGATCACAGCGAATTTAGTCTATGGTATTGTGAAGCTAAATGATAATCACTAGCGACATCTGTACTTAATATTTCGAAGGTACTACAACCTTAAGCCACTCAAAGACGTGTGTCTACCACAATCGTCCGCAAACTCGACAACTCTCCGTTGCGTTGAATTTGCTATAGAGGCCGCTGTAGTCAATTCATGATTAGAAAACATCAATTTGTTTTATAATTAAACATGTTGGTGTTACTTTTTTACAATGCGGATAATCCCACAATGTCGTAACAGATGTGCTTACCATATAAAAAATCAACTGACAAAGACTGGTTATCACGGGGTTCGAACCCGCTTCCTCTAGATTGTAAAAAAGTAACACCAACATCAATTTGTTCAATTATAAAACAAATTAATGTTTTCTAAACATGAATTGTGTTTCTATTTATCGCCACTCGTTTCGAGCTTCACTTTTTTTTGCATTTGTATCATAATGTACCTACTATATTTACTACCAAGAACATTGTAAAATCGGTTGCTTTAGTAATTGATGATTACCACAGTTTTCAGAACGTGTTTTTGAGGACAAGCCATTTGGAGATTAAAGTCTGTGTGGTCTGAGTAGCTATCTTTTCCTGGAACCCATTTCACAAGCACAGCGTAAGCTTTTTCACGGAACTGAAAGCCTTTTAACGAAAAACAATTTAGAGTAAGTCCTAAAAATTTAAACGAACAGTACCTTCGTGGGAAGGAATATTAATTTGGTCTGTACTATTTTCAGTGCCAATAAATTAGTGAAAACAGCAAACTTTGATGGTTTTTGTGACAGAAAATGAGGAGTTTAATTTAAAGCAGCGCAGTAACAACATATATATGATATATATTCTTACGTGGAGGAATCGATTTTTTAGAAAAATCTCGAAATAGCCCGATATTTTGTTTTGTACTATTCACATGAAGGGACACGGAAAGAACATGTCTAGTCAATTCAAATTACAGAAGGAAAAACCACCTTAATTTTAACAGAATAAGGTGAGAATTCGCCCTGATTTTTTTAAGCACTGGACATGTTTTTTTTTGGGTACCCTTAATATAGTACTCAATATTTTATGTAATTACCAATATCGTATTAAAATTACTCCATTGACAAATAATTTACATACGAACGAAGAACAAAAAAGAATGAAGTTAGAACCATTCCTTTGTATAACGAAAACCGGTATTCGATCCATGCTTACTTGCTTCAACGACCAACAAATAATAAAACTGAAGAGGTTGCGGCTGCCTTTAAGTATATTTCTCTTAAATCCATTTGACAATACACGCAAGAAGCGTCCTAAAGAAACGGAAGGCATTTCTCAGACACCTCGTACCAGTACCACCGTAATCAAAATTGCGTAAACCTATTCGCAGTGCATCTCTCTTCTACCAATGCACCATAAGCGAGACGCACTGAGGCTTTTTACAAATCTTAGCGACTAGGTACTGCCAGTGTAATCATATTGTAAGGGTACAGACACGAAAACAAATCACAATTCATTCTGTATTCACGCAACTTACGCACACCCTCTACAATAAAACCGACGGAGTCTTAATAATTTATAAAATGCGTACACTAGGGTCGTACTACCAACCGCAGTTCTACTTTAAGAGGTTTAAAAAAATACAGGATAAAACATCGAATCAACGGAAGCCTACCTACATTTTTGGTGATGTTTTTGTCACTGACTAATATCTGAATCACAAAAAAATCAGGTAAGAAGGTACCATACTTTACCATACAAACTTCAAAAAACATCAACGAATGTAGTTATGGTGCGCCAAAATTCGAGCAATGTGCTTTTTTTAACTCCAATGGATACTCAAAAAAATATTCAAGAAAATAATGATGCCCGCCATTCTGACGTCAGGTTGGCGGGCACATTTCTAGTTCTAGCTAATGCCTACCTACTCAAAGGTGAAAGTACTACCTAAGGTTTGAAATAGTAAAGACAAAACACGCAGACGCGTTTTACATGTGAAATTGCTATTCCATATAATCAGGTGTTTATAATTTAATGTATATTACTCTTTAAAGGCTCTTTGATTTTGTATGTGCATCACACACGTGGAAAAACATTGCGAGCACTAACCTTAAGCAGACCCATACGAAATTCGTAAATTTCGAGGATTTGTCTCTCTTACTTTATTGACGCCTTCTTTTGAGTGACAGAGAAAAATCCTCGAAATTTACAAATTTCGATTTTCGCGGTAGTAGGCCAGGCACTCGATAAAACTGAAATGTGCCCGCCAACCTGACGTCAGAAAGGCGAGAATAATTATTTTTCTCAAACTTGCTACGGAATGTTGATGTTACTTACTTTAAATTAAACCAGGAAATACTATGTACCCGGTGTCAATTGCTAAGATGATATGTAAAGAGATTTCATGTATTTATTTCACACCTAGGACTGCAAACAAACCGTGTTTTGTTTTGAAACGTCAAATTGTGACACTAGGTCTTGACATTCAGCCACAGAAAAAAAAAATAACCTAAGAACTAATGTCTATACCACCAGGTAAAAGAATACCTCAAACAGATTTAAAAAAAAAGGCGCGAATGTTTTTTTTTAATGTACGACACTGTACTATTGGTTTATTTACAAATGAAATAGTATGGTTTGGCGAAATCAGTTCGTTTTATTTCACGGCAAGTTTGAGAAAAGCACTATACAAATCTCGGCGAGAAACAGGGTTACAGGCCGCGTATTCCTATCTGGCCTCAGTTCCTTCGGCCAGATATATCTACTTGGCCTGTAACCCTTCGTTTCCCGTCCTCTATAGTAATGTACTATTTTTCAAATATATTTGGAGTTTAAAGAGCACATTGCTCGAATTTTGGCCCCATTTGGCATATTGCTAGCACTAACATCCCGACATATACCGGAGCTCGATCCATTGATGTACACCAGGACATTGATTTTCTTCTCTCCTGCCTCGGCAAAATGCATATAACAGCTTCGGTTTAAGAATCACTAGAAGATTGAGGCTAATTTTTGTAATAATTTTTGGTAATGTTATTTTCTCAAACATGCAATGAAATATTGTCTTTACGTTGTAAAGACAATAATCGGAAGTATCGCTTTTAGAGCGCAATAACTCACTGGGATGGAAATGAAAATTCATAACACTTTTCACATAGCCAGCAAAGTAACTTTTTTTTAATTTCGACAACATTGTCATTATTTTTTTTTTTATTTCTTTGTATGTTTGAGAAAAGCACTATACATGCCTACCAATACCAACTTGGCCGGAGATCCTCATTTTCCCGGCCTCTGATGTACATAATGTACTATTATTACATACCCTAATATAATCCCAATAAGTTATGTATATTTTAATGACATGATAAAAAAAACATAATCACACAAGTACACTTCTGTCCCACACTAGCGATTGTATAAAAAGGGTAACCGTAAATCCCTGGGCATAGAGTTGTGGTCATGGACCGTCGTTGTCGGAAAAATACGATCGACCCTTTTCACTGGCCGGGGTAAGTGTGATATTACCTGCAACACTATTCTTTTCAAGCGCGAACAGAATAATCACTTGTGAATTAACAAATTTTCTGTATTATTTTAGGGAAGCCTAATCACGTATGGCCGTGTGGTGGTGGCAGTAAGAATACTTTTGTCACCATCCCAACTCCTCTTGCGGGGGTCGTAAGCGTCGATTAAGGGATTGAAGTGTCACTGACCATTATTTGATAAAAGATTGATGATGGGCAGCAGCGTCATCATAGTGGACACATTGCTGCGATCGCCAATCCACTTTTCCAGCGTGGCGATTATGGGCATTTACCGCCTAATGCGTCTTTACGCATAGTTAATAGAAGAGGCCTACGTCCAGCAGTAGACTAACATAGGCTGATGATGATAATCGCGTATAACCTTCACGTTACAATTATGTAAGTGGGGTGCTGAATTGGAGCGAATATATTTTTATGGATCAAATCAGATTTTTTTTTTGAAAAATACAACAGCATATTTAAAATTATTCATATATTTTAGTATCAACGTAAAAATGTAGCCGTGTGGTGACGGCAGTAAGAATACATTTGTCACCATCCCAACTCCTCCTGCGGGTGTCGTAAGAGTCGACTAAGGGATTGAAGTGTCACTTACCATTATTTAATAAAAGATTGTTGATGGGCAGCAGCGTCATCATAGTGGACACATTACTGCGATCGCCAATCCGCTTGCCCAGCGTGGCGATTATGGGCATTTGCCTCCTGATGCGTCTGTGCGCATAGTTAATAGGAGAGGCCTACGTCCAGCAGTGGACTATCATAGGCTGATGATGATGATGATGATGAACGTAAAAATATATCTGCCAACGTGTTTCACGATATGTGTCAAAGACGTCAAATCTCATGGAAAGTCAGCCATATTTGTTTGCATATTTTTTTGGATTCTACTGACAAAACGCGTAGAAATCATAAAATTGGGAACCTCTGACATAAGTACTTCCAAAATCTTCACTTAACGTCTAAACGTTATTATTTTGAGTCCACTGTTGCATTATTTCGAATGCTATGTTTGTTTTGTTCAAACATTTTCGTGGAAATGTTTATTTATGAGATACCAAATATTATTTACGCTTCGCGTACTCTTTTGTACTGAGTAAGATCCGTTTACCTAACAAAAATGTATATTTTATTATGTAGGTCTGTACAACTAAGTACATTTCCCTGCGCGTCGTAACTACCCGGATTTTAGTACTTGGGTACAGTTTAAAGAGCTTTTCAGTACGTAATTTTAAATAAATTAAAGATTAACTGCAACACTATTATCAAATTAGCTATCGATACATTGGTGTACACATGTGTTCATGACAAAAACAACTTTACCTATGGAACTCACATCGTAATTAAAAAAATAGCCTTTCCATACAAAGCGGTCCCACCGGTTGCTCAACTTTTCAAGGGAAGTGTTTTTTTTTCGAGATTTGGATTTGAATCTTTTAAGGAAAGTTGTTCGTTATCATGAGCGCATGCATACTCTAAAGGGTCGGCAACAAATTTGAAAACACCCTGTATAAAGAAATGTTCTCAGTTCTCATCTGGATCAAATATGGAACCATCAGCAACCTGTTTGCTGATTTAATACCGACAGTGCTACAACTAATTAATGAGTAGATAAATACATTATTATTTAACACTGCACATAATATTAGGAGGTAAATGCCCATAATCGCCACGCTGGGCAAGCGGATTGGCGATCGCAGTAATGTGTCCACTATGATGACGCTGCTACCCGTCATCAATGAAATCAAAGAATGTCATTGACACTTCAATCCCTTACTCGACTCTAACAACGCCCGCTCGA
Organism: Thaumatotibia leucotreta; assembly: GCA_025490895.1. Classification (NCBI taxonomy): domain Eukaryota; kingdom Metazoa; phylum Arthropoda; class Insecta; order Lepidoptera; family Tortricidae; genus Thaumatotibia; species Thaumatotibia leucotreta. Next base: position 15,886 of record JALPQI010016212.1, on the reverse strand, counting down.
AGAGTTGTGGTAGTGACAAATGTACCTATTCTTACTGCCGTTTCAAGACCCTTATGGTATTATATTGTAATAGTTTATATACTTATTCAAAGCATAGTATTAATTTACTCCTAAGCGAGCGTATCTAGATTCTAGATTAACTTTTAACTAGGAAGTTTAATTTACAAACAACTAAGCAAAGACTCTTGGCTCTGACATCGGAAGAAATTAAAAAACTTCTTCAAGTGCCAGGTGCAGGGCACTACGGAGATCTTTCATAGTTTTCGATTCAAGCCATTTTATCTTTGAAATGCTTTGAATTAAACATATAAGAAGAAAGCCTACGAAATTAGAAGTTTTGGATATATTTTGGAGAGTTACCACATTTAAAACATTGCCCGGAAATTTATATTTTTAGTTCTTTTGTCGGGACTCTTCCAGCCAGATGAGTAATGTGTTTTGATTTAATATGATTAGAGATAAGGTAAGCAATCATGATGCGTCATTTAATATATCAGTTCACTGCGGGACAAAAGCCGCTCCTATTACCTAAGGTATGGACGCATCAGAAAGTTAATGCCCATAATCGTCAAGCATCATGGTCCTGCTGCCCATCATCAATGTTAAATCATTGAATGTCCAGGAATACTTCAATCCCTTAGCTGACTCCTACGACACAGGAAGAGTTGGGGTAGTGGCAAATGTATTACTGGCGTCAAAAACTTCAATTACCTAGCATTTTTAAGGACTTCTCAGAATATGTCACCCTTAGTTACAGTTTCTCTGAATATGAACTATTAAGGGTGACAATTGTATACCAGTAATTGGAGTTCGAGGCCAACGAAACTACGACAGATGCGTTATTGTCAAATCTGTCAAAGTCTCTTATGTCATTGTCAAATAAAGTTTTCAGGCATCCACAACCTTTTTGTTATTTAATTAATTTATTTGAAATAATTCCTAATAAAAACATTATATACCTCCGTAATGTTTGTACGCCATTTTGTTTAATATGGCTCTCACAACTAAGATTTTCTTAAAAACACGTAAATACCTAAAAACTTTTCTTTTCTCTTAACTAACATAGAAATGACAAAATTTTCTTGTAAAGAACTTAAAATGATAAGAGCCAACGTTTCAATGCCTATTTTAAAAAGAAGTTGAATTACCAGTGAACACAAACGACAGCGTGCCATATTTATTAAGACAGTATGTATGGTTAAATTACTAAGCTCCCTGCCTTATTACGGGTTAAAATTATGGGAAAGCAATTTGGAAATGTATAATGAAATCATTTTTTGTATTTTATTTGTTATTTGTTTTCTTCATTAGGTACTTATCCACCTGAGCCCTGGGTAAAAATCGAATACACTCCCATAAAAGCCTAAACATGGCTGAACCAAGTGGGTCACCTTGTTAACACCCTACGGAAGAAAACAAAACGTTAGATCTGTATGATAATTTAAATGAAGAACTATAACACTGCCAAAGAAATTTGTAGGTCAAAGGAATTTTACGAATACGAAATGTGAACATAAAGCACGCTACAATATATTATTCTGCAATTTTCTAAACGTATGCAGAAATAGGGTTTTAATTTATGTGTAGTTAAATTGCTGTACCAAATGTTATTAACACCTGAGGTGATACCAGCGCAATACCAACTTTGTTACTAATAATTGCGGATAATTAAGTTTTTATTAAAATATCTCATATTTACGTGAAAATAAGTAAATAATATTGTTTCTTTAAATTAAAGAATTAAAATTATCAATAAATCATCATCAGCCTATGATAGTCCACTGCTGGACGTAGGCCTCTCCTACTAACTATGCGTATAGACGCATTAGGAGGTAAATGCCCATAATCGCCACGCTGGGCAAGCGGATTGGCGATCGCAGTAATGTGTCCACTATGATGACGCTGCTGCCCGTCATCAATCTTTAATCAAATATGGTCAGTGACACTTCAATCCCTTAGTCGACTCTTACGACACCCGCAGGAGGAGTTGGGGTGGTGACAAATGTATTCTTTCTGCCGTCACCACACGGCCAAAGGATTTACTATTGTAAGAACATTTCATTGTTGTGGCAATATTTTCGTAGATTCTTTGGCCTCGAACTCCAATTAGTGGTTTAGTAATAATCCAAAGAGGAAACAGGGCACGTATCAATGACTGTCACATCCAGAGGCTGGGAGTTGGTAAACTGCATTAAGCATAGTTTACTCGCGATCACATAGGATATAACAGCAGTGGGCAGCGGTGGACTAACATATTTCAGCAATAAAGAAACAGGAATATTTGATAATATAAATAGTAATATTTTCTTCGGTTGCCGTGATGTTTTGTGATGATTTCGCATAGGTATATTAATTAAATTTAACTGCATCGCGACGTTTCAAACACTTTACAGGGTTCGTGGTCAGTGGGCGACTATAGTTTAGTAGTCTTAAAGGAAAACTTCGGTATTTTTCCTTTGGTACAAGTATATGATATATTTAAATTTATAGTCTTAAAGGTTTAAATGAATAAATATCACAATATTCATAATAAAGAACATTTTATCAGCCTCACAGAGTAGAGCAAAAAATAGTCTGACCACTTCTGTCGATTACATTTGTATGAGGAATTTCTATCTTTATTACGAGTTCCACGTTAATAAATAATTAAATACGAGGAATACTCTGAAAAAAAAACGGCTGCTCATATTTTAGACAAGCGACCAGATAAAATGGTCCAAAAGCTATCTAAAGCGAAACGTTATAAATCATTATTTTGTCCTGTTTATGTGTAATGATTCTTCCATCATCATCATCACAAATTTAAGAGCTTTGCTCTTGTCGGCGGAGTTCTCGCCACTCTGTCCTTATCTCTGCTACTGTTTTGAGCTATTTAGCCGTCATTACTTTAACTTTCTCTTTGGCTTGATCTAAAAATGCACATCTTGGCCTTCCTCTCTCTCTTATTTTTTCAATTCTGCCTTCGATTATGGTCTTTATAAGGTCGTAATGACGTATCAGGTGCCCGAACATGTTTCCTCTTCTGTTCTCTATCGTTTTCGACAGGCTTCTTGTCTCACCTACTAAGTTTAGAATTTAGTAGGTAATGAATCTCATTCTTATAAAAAAACCAATTCCTGCGTGAAAAATATCTTGACACAATTTATACTTGATAGCGCGGATAAACAAGCTGTTTATATCTCCTCTGGGGCAAAGTTGCGCAGACGGTGGCACTTTCTAAACTACGGTGACAGACGCTGCAACCGGAGACTTGTTATTAATTTGATCCTAGATACACTGCCCAGATGAGAGTCTGCAATTGCCTTGGAACTAACTTGTTTGGCATTGTTCCGGTCGCTATTGTGCTGTGTTTGGAACAGGCTAATAAAGTTTGCCAAGTTATATAAAATGCTCCGTGTTTAAACGTATCGAGTGGAAAGACTGGAAAGTTGCAAAAAATACTCATTACTAATAAATCCATGACCTGGCCAAATACACATAATATTCAGCTATTACCACGATTCTAGATTCCAGCCGACCAAATTTTGTTGACAGTTATTTCCAAGCGGTATCTCAAATTTCCTATGATTTTTAAAAATAGCTTTGTGCTAATATTTTGATACTTTGACATGTTTTCAACAATTTGATTAAATGTAAACGTGCTTATGTGTTTTTCGTTCTTAATTTTAACTGAGTCACGTAACGTATAGTTTTAACGTTTTCCCTTAAGTTTCTTATGTGTGCACAGAAAATCAAAAATATTATATTCAAGATTCTAAATTCTACATACTCGTAGCACGAAGTATGAACAAGATTTTTTGAATTTCCCTTCGAAAATGTAAGTAAAATTTCAGTGGTCACCCTCTAGTGGTTTACAGAAATTGAACCAAGTGTTGATATAAATATTTAGATATCTTAAAGACTATTTATTATTTTGGCCCAAGTATATTTTATTCTTTTGTCACCCACTTTGATTGCCCTTGGGATGCTGATAGTCATGAAAGTGGTCTTTGACGTGTTTATCATTCAATTGATCTCAAGGCTGCCCTGCTAAGATCTTTTAGCAGTACACCGAGCTCTGTAGCTGACGGAAAAAAAGAATGATGTCGTCGGCGACCCTCAGATTTGTCAATAGCTTTTTGCCGACGTCGAGGCCTTTATCTGCCCATCCAGCAGCCAGTTTCCTGGACAAAAGTACCCGTGAACAGCTTGGGAGACAACGGATCACCCTACTTGACGCCTACCAATAGCAAAATATGGTCCGGGAGACTGCAGTTTAACTCTAACGGTGCTTGCTGGTCATGTTCTCAAAGGCTTTAGACTAATCAACAAATGTGAGATAAAAAGGGATGTTAAATTCGTTGTATTTACTTTTAATTGGTTTATGGTCTGTAGTAGAGCACCCAGGTCGAAACCCTGCTTGTTTCGCTGGTTGGTCAAGCGCTCCAGCTTCTTTAATTTTGATAAAATCTGTACAGAGATGGGAAACAATGCTAATGGGCCTATAACTTTTATATTCCGTTTTATCACAATATTTATGCAACAGAATTATTTAACCACAGTAATTAAATACATTTATTTTTCTATTTGTAAAAAGGTACAATGCGTAAACGTAAATTGAATTTGTATCGGACAAATCCTCTAAAAAATTCTTAGTACGTATGATATTGTTTTATTACACTGGGAGCTATTTTTATACACCAATGTATATCGGATTGTACTTGTATAGGTACAGTATGATAACGTAACGTAATATTTATTACAAATTAATCAAGATTATCTTTTTGCTAAAAGTCACGCATTCACGATAAAATCTGATGTACAACTCGATCTGAATATTTATCTTGAATAAAGTTGTAACTGAAAAGATATTCAAATATGACCCGGATATCGTATTTTTTTTAAATTGTTGAAATTTAATTATCTTAAATTCATTTATTAAGAGTAAATTGAATTTGTATCGGACAAATCCTCTAAAAAATTCTTAGTACGTATGATATTATAAAAAAAAAAAAAAACCATCCGTGTCAGCACGTTATGCTCTTTTTCAAATCATCAAAATAAATATTTAATTACCCAGGAACAATTTAGTTTCTAGGCCCGTTTACTGCACATCTTGTGACTCCTACCTACGAGTATTATCAACAAAAATCCTGTGCACAAAATCATACTTTATTGAAACGTCAAAATTCGAATTATCAAAGTCCCTGGAATTTGTAAAGCCATCCCGGGCCTCCTCAAATAAACCCAAACCTCTTCACGAATAGACTCTACGGCTGCAGTCCTCAAGACAACCAATAGTCAATCTAGGCCAGCGAGTTTACTAATTTCGTCGAGAAATCATAAATTACAACACCACGGCGGCGGCGACTGCTTCTATGACAACCTGTCAACAACCAGTGTCAATTTTTATTTACCTTTGTATACATAAGTTTTATTTTTATAATTAGTTCGTATTTTAGGATCTATATCTGGATCCCTAACGTTTTTTGACCTATTTTTACATTCACTAACGTTTTATGTCCGAATGATCATTTGTCCTAACGCTCATATGTCATATTTTTAATTTTCCTAATATCGTATGGATGATTTTTGTTTTCCCTAATGCGTTATATCCTAATTATCACTTGCCATATCAATTATTCATCCTAACGTTATATGCAATAATAGTCATGTATCATAATTGTCAGTAAGCCTAATGATCGATAATCCTAATAATCGTATTTCCTAACTCTGTATGGCCTATTGCAGTTTATCCTATATCTGTAAGCTGCTGACCTGACGGGTCAGAGTATAGCAAAGGGGGCGCGGGAAATTTTTTGATGGGGGTGGTGTCATTATAACACGTATTTTTTATTCCTTATACTTAACTATTACTAAATAATTCACCCTGTTGTCCAAAGAATTTAAGTGAGCAATTTTGACCTGGGAACCGGTCGACGAAGCCCCACGGGGCTTCTATTTCCGCTCTAAGGGATAAAAGGTACCTAACGAACCTATCCAGGTTAAGGTAGGGGATGTTCAGATTATTTCTTCTTTAATGCGGGGGCCCCCCTGGTGGGGGGCTTCGCCCCCCGTCCCCCCTTTTTTTGGCTTTGTAAGTATGAGAATGTGTAAACAATTGATTAAAAATACTTAAGTATTTAAAGACTACGCCATTCACTCCGCCCTAGTTTCGAAACCTAACCAATCCACGTCGGTTTTACCCTGGTTTATTACTTAAACATTTTTTTTAACCATTCACCCTGTTGTTCAAATGTTTTGCATGTTGTTATTAAAATGCCTTTTTGAATGAAATTTCGGACATGATAAAAGTAGGCGCAGTGAAAATTGACAGTTCGAGTAGTAGGGAAAACAATATTTATTACAATGAACATTAGGATTATTATGCTTTAGGTCATTCGACGTTCGAGTAATCAATATTAGAATAAATATGGTGTAGGTATTTTAAACGTGTATGCGCAAAATTAAGTAGGCTAAACAAGTAGTATGCCATGTAACATTATGCCATACATTCTCGGCCAAAAAATTTTAGGACAATCGACGTCTTGCGACACGACAGGCACCCCCAAATTTTATTTAAGAGCCAATATCTCTCTAAAATTAAAAAAAAAATTGTGTAACCATTACCGACATTATGATTAAATATCGTTAGGTATGGCTATTGATCGCTAGGGCTTCTTAGGACAACAACATTTAGGCTAAATGACATGAGGTGAAACGTTATTAGGGATTTCGAAGAATATGGAAAATAAAATTAGGGTTTTTAACAGTTATGGTAAAAAAATATTTGGGCAAGTGAGTTTTAGGACAATCATTACATTATGGAAAATGAGTGTTATTGCAACTGATCGATAGGGCTAATGCCCATTAGTGCAAAACAGTTCGGGCAAGTGATTTTAGGACAAACGATGTTAGGGATCTCGAGGGAGACCCCGTATTTTATAGTAAGTTATTTATAAGTGTGGATGCAACCTTCAACCCAGCCTGGTGACAGTACTTCGTCCAATCACCCGTGCAGCCAATGTCACAAAAGTTTTAATACCATAAGAGGACTTAATATTCACTTTACCAAATCACACCGTAAGTGCCACAGTCAAAATACCTCTCCTATAGCTAGCAGCACTCTCATTCCGCCTCCTGTACCTTCTTTAACTAATCAGGCAGACATCCCGCTCCATCTCCATATCAGCAATCTCAAACATAATATACCCCTAGTAAAAAGAATTCCCCGAGGAGCTAGAATCACCGTTGCAACCCATCTTGCAAATCTCATAGAGAAATGCGTAGAAAACAATAGAATCGAAGATTGGCACAATCTTTTTCTATTTTCCTACCGCACCCTTCACGTAATTAAAGATGATTCCACTATTTCCCTTACTCAAAAAATTAAAAATAACTGCCATATTCAAACTTCTGTTCCTTTTTCAGTAAAACCTCAAAATAATGGTACTTTTAACCGCCGCAAATACATTGAATCTAAAATTAGTGAAGGAGACCTTAAAGGCGCAGCCCGTCTTTTGTTTTCAAGCGAGATGCTGTCACCCGACACTCCAGACACATATTTGGCCTTACAGACTAAACACCCCCCAGCTCCTTTAACTTCGTATTTTCTGGATCCACCAACGGCACACCAGGTATGCTTAGAAATAAATAACAAAGACACTCTTGATGCTATATTGTCTTTTAAAACCGGCTCTGCAGCAGGCCTGGACGGTATCTCACCCCAACACCTAAAGGACTTAATCTGCTACTCATCAGGCGATGCTGGTGACAAGCTTCTAAATTCCCTCACAAAATTAGTTAATTGTATGTATTCAGGCAACATTAATCCCGACATAGTTCCCATACTTTTCGGTGCCAACCTTATTGCACTGACTAAGAAAGATGGAGGGGTGAGACCGATAGCCGTTGGTACAACACTTCGGCGCCTCGCTTCCAAAATCGCAGTCAAACATATAATTTCCAAATTGCAACCCCTATTTGAACCCACACAACTTGGCTTCGGCACCAAAGGCGGCTGCGAGGCAGCAGTGCACTCCTTGCGCACCTACCTCTCTAACACAACGTCCGAAGTGTTGGTCAAAATAGATGTCAAAAACGCATTTAATTCGATAAATCGGGACACCCTGCTGTCAGAAATTAAACAAAATATTCCTGAAATTTATAATTATCTTCTCCTTTCTTATGCTGACCCTACAAAACTGTTATACCATCAAAATATTTTGTCCTCTGAAGTCGGCTGTCAGCAGGGTGATCCACTCGGGCCAGCTATTTTTTCTTTGGCTATAAACCCCATAATTCAGAAATTAAATTCTAAATTCAATGTGTGGTACCTTGATGACGGAACCCTAGGAGGCGACGTAGACACCGTAATCGCCGACCTCGCGACGATAAAAACGGAATTTAAGAAAATTGGACTCGAATTAAATTTTAATAAATGTGAACTATATATTCCCGAAAGACTTGTAAATGCCGACGAAATTGACCAAAAATTTCAATTTTTAACGCCAAACATAAAATTAGTTGACAAGAACTCTCTCTGCCTTTTAGGGTCCCCTATTTTCGAAGAAAATTTTTCAGATTATATACAAAATTCTATATCTAAATTCAAAAAGTATACAGAGCGTCTTCTCGAAATAAGTCCACATTACGCTGTGCTCCATTATTAAATCCTGCCTTTTCGTTCCTAAATTAACGTATGTCCTACGTTGTAGCCCTATATGGAAATTCGAGAATATTTTACTCCCTTTAGATGACCTCGTAAAATCTACTTTGGAATCAATTTTGAACATTCAGCTCAACAACGAATCTTGGACCCAAGCATCCCTGCCCATCAGACATGGTGGGTTAGGGATTCGTAAAATTTCCAGTGTGTCCTTGCCAGCTTTTTTGTCTTCCATCCACAGCTCAGCTAATCTCATGGGCCAAATTCTACGGGGTCTCCCCGCAAACTATGAGATTGTGGGCCTGGAGGAAGCCAAAAAAGCTTGGTCAAGCGCTTGCCCGAGTCGAGATTTCCCAACCCTTCCAAATCATCAAAGGAGCTGGGACGACATCATGTGCCAAATTTGCTTTCAAACCCTGCTAAGTCGAAGTACAGGCTCAGAACGGGCCAGATTACTGGCGTCGGGGACAAGGGAGTCTGGTGAATGGTTACGAGCCTATCCGTCGCCTAACACTGGTACCTTCCTTGAACCCGACACTCTTCGCCTGGCTACCTGTCTTCGGCTTGGTATCCGAATTTGTGCTCCACACAGGTGCCCCTGCGGAAGTGATGTCGACGAATTGGGACACCACGGGCTGTCGTGTCAAAAAAGTGCAGGCCGCTTTTCAAGACACGCCGCACTTAATGACATCATTCGTCGGTCTCTCGCCTCAGTCAACGTGCCCGCTATATTAGAGCCTTCCGGCATAGCCAGAGACGACGGCAAGAGACCAGACGGGATGTCACTGATTCCATGGAGGTTGGGGAGGGTATTAGTGTGGGATGCTACCTGCGTAGACACGCTGGCCCCTTCCCACCTCTCCGGGACCAGTATTCAGGCAGGTGCGGCGGCTAAAGCGGCCGAAAAGCTAAAAACTCATAAGTACAGGGGTCTTGGTCCCGAATACATTTTCATGCCATTCGGGGTTGAGACCCTAGGCCCGTGGGGTCCCAATGCTATCCAGCTCTACAAAGAACTCGCCAAAAAGCTGGTCGACACCACCGGTGACCGAAGAGCTGGCAGCTTCCTCGCGCAAAGGATTAGTATTGCCATACAGCGGGGAAATGCTGCCAGCATTCTCGGCACCATACCAAGGGGGCCCCATTTTTTAGATGTATTTTAGGTTTATTTAGTTTTAATTTGTTAGTTTTAATTTAGTGTTATTTATAAGGTTTTTTATTTACCTATTTATTATGTAATTATTGTATTTATCTACCGAATAAAGTTATTCAGAGTAAAGAACTACAGAAAGTACAGACAAGATTAACATAATTATAATATTAGGATTAAATTAATAACAAATGAAAATTACACTAAAATTAAAATATTATAAGCAATTTTTTTACCTAATATTTTAAGTGAATTCTATGACTTGCCTTGGTTTTATCTTACAACTTTTTTTGCTGGAATTTTCCTGACGTCTTTCAAATTTTTATTTAAAATTTCATGGCATATTTCATCACTTTAACTACCGAAATATTTATTTAATTAAATAATTATTTGTAAGAGAGTATAAATTAAGATTCATCAATGCTTGTTTGTAAAGTTTTCTCTGATTTTTTATCGCTAAAAAGATTTATTTACCAATCGGTACATAATAATTAGTATGTATAACTGAAAATTTAAATCGAGATCGGTAAATTATACACGAACAGAAATAATACAGACTTTATTCTATATTTTTATTTATAATATGTACTTTGTATGAGCACTGATACAAATCTTTAGCGTTGATAAATCTTTTATCATTTGTTAATTGGCGACTATATATAATGTAACCGATTAGCTAAGCCAATGGTTGTCTGAACTTCATCAAAATGGCTTTCAAAGTGCTTGGATTGTTCTTTTTTGCCGCTGTAATAATTTCAGGTAAGTCTATGCCTAATCTCAAATTTTTCCCCTTTTTAAACAGTTGTATTGATGTAGAGATAAGTGATTTAGCAAAAGGTGATCAATTTTAAATCAATCGGTCATTATTTAAAAAAAAATCTACAGCCGCGGTTGGGTTTGGAAATGGTTTGCGGCAATAAGATCAAAAACATATAATTTGAGAATGCTTTAATGTAACTATCAGTTATCATAATAATTATTTATCTAGCCGTGAATAAAAAAACATCAACTGTCTTTCATGTCTGTTACTCGTATGGATGTACTCCTAAATTGGCAGTTAGATGATTTTCTAAAAAGGAAAATAAAATTAATGTCCGTTTTTTGACGACAGCTATCTTTATGCGAATAAACTGTTTTTGTGTCTTTATACTCTCATGCGGCTTAAACTGCACCCATCAAATTCATTTTATCTTATACTTAATTATCGTCAAAAATTTGACCACAATGTAACTTTTACTGTAAGTAATTGGTGCGTTCCTTATTGAAAATTTCCAAATAATGGCTCACTTATTTATTAACATAGGAAAGTACCTTTTTTATTTTGACTGTAGCCTACATTATTTTTTCCAGGCACTAGCGCCGTCACCCAAATCTTCCTTGAAGATGAACACATCTCCTACCTAACCAACGACCTCATCGGACGAGCGATCTCCATCCCCAAATTCTTCCTGGACACCTTGCAGTCCTGCCACGTCGTCATGCCCAACGGAGCGATGGTAGAAGTCTACCCTAACAACGAGTTGGATGATCCTCATATCTCCTTCTTGGATGCGGTTGAACCTTTCGTGAGCTGCGGCATTGGGTTCCGCGGAGCACCAATCACTTACTCTGGGACTTACGAGCTGTACTCCTTAGTCAATGACTGGTCTGGTCTCGGTCTAAGCTTGACCAGGAAGAAGTTTCATCTCACTTTGAGGGAAGGTGACTCTTGGATTCTTCCTAACGGGAATGAACAAGAAAGCCAACCTTAAATATGCATGGTGCTCAATTTCGGTAGGGACTCTTGTATGAAGCTTTTCTTATTTCAATAAGCGCTGCTTATTTCTATAATCTTGCATTCAATGTGTCTCTCAATTTCCGATAACTTTCTGATGGGTATTCAAATGGGTCAAAGGATACATTAGTACAATGTGAATATTTAAGAGCGTCAAAAGACATTTAATAAAAACATCTAAGTCCTATAATCTTCAAATGTTTATTGAAAATGTAACCATGTCGTTAAGGAATAAAAAAATACATAACCTTCCTGTTAAGGACTTAGGAAATTAAATGCTAAGATAGTGCTAAAGCTATAAGATTGAATTAAACATTTTGCTCCTCAGCTATACTTTTTCTTTTATAAAATAAATATTCTTTAAAGTATCGTTCTTAGGAGGGCTACGTGCATTCTGCAGTGCAGATTAAAATTGACTACCCGTAGCAACATTGAAAAGTAAGACCGATTCGAACTTTACAAAACAAAGTTTTAAGATTAAGTCGATATTCACAGTGCATCACGCTCAAACTTGTGCGTTTACGGTGAGACTGAGAATAATATTGTCATATCAATAAGTATTTTAAACTTGGAATGGCGTAACCTAACAGCGATCGCAGGTGAAGGGGTGTGTGGAAATGTGCGGCCAAGTCCAAACACGACTTGGGACACCTGGGGCTTCTTACGTTAGTATTCGGGCCATTACGCCAGCGGACAACTATTACAGTGCTTTTATTTCTAAATTGAATGTAGCTTCTAAACGAGATTTGAATTTCGAAACAGGTACCTACTTTAACTATTTACTTCTGTTTTTAATCTGGTACACGATAAATCTCGTTAAAATTGATGGATATAGGACAAAGGTTGCCGAACTACCCTAGTTGTTAATATATTTCAGATAGGTGCTTAAAACTGATTATTTGATTAAGTATACATATGTTTTATAATTTGGATTCTGTCTTAAAAATATATTGCATAGGCATAAGACATAAACTATTATTATTTTATTAATAAGCTTCTGATTTATAGGACACTATGACAGTTCCCGAGCCAAATAATAAATTATGTGGTTGGAAGTAACCCGTATAAGAAAATTTTGTATGCTACAAACATTATAATATATTTGGATCGAAAACACATAAAGTACCAATTATATTGCACATGTGCACAATCGTTATTGCTATGTGTGTGACTTTTTGTGACACAATTCATATGAAATACATATATTATGTAATATATATTATGTTAACTGTGAAAATTATTTAAAAAAACAGCCGTTCACTTTGTGGCCCGACACACGCAGACCGCTGAGGGATTATACAATGACCAATACTAGTAGAACATGTCTCTTGTTATCCGATAAATACACATACCATTATGATATTATAAGCGTGTGCATAGTCACATTATGGTACTCGTGAGTGACATAAATCAAAACTGATGTTTATTAACTAGTTCTAGTTACAAAAGTCTAGTTACAAAGATTTAAGAGCTTGTTTGGTGTATTATCTGTTGGTAATCCAAAATGAATAAAAAAAAAAACTAATTATGACTTTATTAGGTAATTTATAGGTTGAACGTATTGTGAAAACACAAATCAAATTATTTATTAACTAAATATTTTGATTTGTACTTTTAATTTTTCTCCAGTAGTCACACTACTTAATACTATATAAATTATAAATATTAGATGTCATATACCAAAGAAAAACGACCAAGATCACCTATGTCCGAGGTGGGGATCGAACCCACGTACCTGAGTACGTGTCGGGCTGACCCGACCGAGTGGCCGAGGGGTACAGGCATCAGCCGCGAAAGCTGAGTACGTGGGTTCGATCCCCACCTCGGACATAGGTGATCTTGGTCGTTTTTCTTTGGTATATGACATCTAATATTTATAATTTATAGGTCTTAACTTTTAGAAATTACACATCAAAACATCCACCACAGGTTTCGTCAAAAGGTTAGGTCTTAATTAAGTTCTATTAGTATAGCTTGAACTATAGGTACTTACATGAAGTAATATTATTATAATGTGCTTGAGAACACTTTAAAAATGATAAATTTAAAAAAACGTAAAGTAAATGGCAATATCAGATATAGGAACCTTTCGCAAACATCCATTATCGACCGTCAAAAACAACAGTCAGTCACTCCGATTGAAGCGTAATTATAAATAAATATCTTGGGACATGTTACACAAGTCGCCCTAGCCCCACGGTAAGCACAATTAAGGCTTGTGATGTGGGTACCAGGCGACGATATATATAATAGGTATATACATACAGATACTTAAATACATAGACAGCCATGACCAAGGAACAAATATTTGTGATAAATAAATACACAAATATTGCCCTCGCCGGGGTTCGAACCCGGAACCTCCAGCTTCGTAGGCAGGGTCACTACCAACTAGGCTACGGAGGCTGACAAAAATTTAAAATTGGATTGACAGAAATAGTTACTTTGAATAGAATTTTCGTGATTATAAGACATCTAATTTGATTAGTTTTATGACTCAAATGGAAAACAATCATGTATTAGTTGTGTTGCCTAGTGGTAAGCGATAATTGGGTCAAAATTATTTTCGTTGTTTTGTTTCATACCAATCTATCACGCCTTTAATTGCTGTTTCGACTCAGTATATAAAAAAAATCCGGTGCACTTGTAATTCTTTTTCACGCTAGATTTTAATCCATACATCAGAATCGAATTATATTTCATCAGAAATTGAAATCAAAACATCATCTCATACAAAAATCGCCTCTGTGTCACGTTTTTAGGGACACAAAATAAGACATAGAAAATAATTTTGAACCAATTACTAATGAAAGCAAAGCGTCGGGTGGCCACGATCTCATAGTTTATTTATGTAAGTCCCGATTTAGCTGATAACAATCGAGTACAAAGTGTATTTCAGTAAATACCTACCACGTAAATGGAATGTCTGTAGCCGCAAGCATTGAGTAATGAAACTATGATCTGTCTGGCATAATATTATTTCACAAAACAATTTGTTAGTTTAATATCTAGACATATTATCAATTTTGAAAATAGGTATGAGAAATTCCATCATGTGAGATAAACACCATGCTGGAAGATCGACGACAAATCTCATCATCATCATCATATTCAGCCTTTATTCGCCCACTGCTGATCATCTATTCTCTTCTTGTACGCCACTGGACAAATCTCATATCGAATGTAAACGGGTGAATCAACTTTTTTCTGTCTGTTATTGCCATGGTTACGGTCGCCTGAGTCATGCTGGTTTTATGCATAGTTATGATAATTAAACTATGCAATAAATAAACGAAACACACTTATTTTTAGTCACTACTCGCCATATATTTCGCCTTTTCCTACGCCGACTAAATAAAGGTGCATTCAGACCAAATGAGCATTCGCTATTCTAAACCCCTACTCTACGAAATGCGATCGTTACACAAAGCGTGATTCGTTGATTTCGTAGAGTGGGGGATAGAATAGCGAATGCTCGTTTGGTCTGAATGCACCTTAAGGGTCTCTCCAAACCTATACAGCGTGTGTATTTGATACGGGCGAATATTTTAATGGTGTTTAATATCGGACCTAGGCATACCTAGGGAACCTGTTTACATAAATTTGAGGTGTTTTTATGCATACAAAATAATTAAGCACGGAATGTATTACATTCATAATGGTAGCCACATTAATTAATGAAAGACACGGGAAGACACATGATATTTGACACGGGCGAATAATTAATCCAGCTATTCTATCTGATCCTACGAATAATATAAGACAATCATTTCGGTAAATTTTGTTGTTAATTAGGTGTAATGATTTTTCTAAAGTGCAACCCACCAATGTGTGCCACATTACTGCTGGGTTGTCCAACTGACATGACACTCGTATGACTCGTATACGTGTAAGTATCTAAACGTCATACGAGTGTCATGTCTATTGGACCACCCAGCAGCAATGTATGCCACATTGCTGCTGGGTTGCACTTTAGAAAAATCATTACACCTAATTAACAACAAAATTTAACGAAATAAATAAATAATAAATAAATATCTTGGGACATCTTAACACAAATCGACCTAGTCCCACGGTAAGCTCAATTAAGGCTTGTGATGTGGATACCAGGCGATGATATATAATAATATAATAGATAGATACATAAATAGATACTTAAATACATAGACAGCCATGACCAAAGAACAAACATTTGTGATAAATAAATACACAAAGAATGCCCACGCCGGGATTCGAACCCGGAACCTCCAGCTTCGTAGGCAGGGTCACTACCATCTAGGCTACGGAGGCCGACAAATGAAATGATTGTCTTTTA
>JALPQI010016211.1:0-34397 GCA_025490895.1 Thaumatotibia leucotreta | reverse complement strand
AACATTAATCGATAAAGTGGACTCTGTTGGCACTTTTATCCATTTCAACTATAGGCACCAGATTGATTAAAATGTTCAGCAGTGGGAATGATGCCAGTTCTACTTATCGGCCTTTTTAGCAGTGTTATAGAGGAGACTTTTAGTTAATGGTTTCGTTTACATCGGATTGAGGTCGGAGGAATTCGAAAGGATTCTTAGCGTCTGAAGCAAAATTCACTTATAAATACAAATCAGTGTACGATCCGCCACCCATTGGGACACGCCATTTGAAAACCTGTGATTTCATCGCATGGAATTCAGTACACTGGCATTGTACCCCCTTTTCGCCGGCAAAATTATTATGCACTATTTGAAGTTCTAACGAACCCTCGCTGGGCGTAGACAAGGGAGTTAATAGTTTCAATTAAGGTTTAAAATTGGAGGTTTGAAATTAATACTTACTGTTATACTTAGTTAAGGTTGGCGTAAAGCCGGTTTCAGGAGTTATCTACGTCCATGTAGCACATTTACTACCGCCGAACGGTAGTTTGTTGGGAGGAGGACCTATTGGGTTTGTGCATGGTGCCGAGTAAAAGAGCATGTACCCTACCCCGCCACGTTCGCTAAGGGATTTAAACCTCATTGTGGGTTTAACTTAATTAATTGAAGAGGTATGTAACACGCCCAACAGGCGCCAATTTTAACTACTGACATTATTTATGAACATTCGGTCTCTAGCCATGTGCCGATGTGTGCCTCGAAAGGTTTGTGCGCTCTATTCTCTCTGTGTCTCTTCTGACAAGAGTCGCAATTATGTCAAGTGGTTTGTGCAGTCTATTCTCTCTGTATCTTTTCTGGCAAGAGTCGCAAGTATGTCAGGCGGTTTGTGCGCTCTAATCTCGCTGTATCTCTTCTGGCAAGAGTCGCAAGTATGTCAGGCGGTTTGTGCGCTCCATTCTCTCTGTGTCTCTTCTGTCAAGAGTCTCAATTATGTCAGACAGTTTGCGCGCTCTATTCTCTCTGTATCAAATGGTAATACGTAATTCACAAAGGTACTTTTATCATGTCTGTGCTGTAACCTAAAATATTGGGTTCCTGCATTGTGCCGAGTAAAGGAGTATGTACCCCGCCTCGTTAGCTAAGGGATTTAAACCCCATTGTGGGTTTAACTTAATTATGGTAACACGCCCAACAGGCGCCAATATTAACTCCTGATATTATTATGAATATTTGGTCTCTAGCCGTGTGCCGATGTGTGCCTGGTAAGGTTTGTGCGCTCTATTCTCTCTGTGTCTCTTCTGGCAAGAGTCGCAAGTATGTCAGGCGGTTTGTACACTATATTCTCTCTCTGTCTCTTCTGGTGAGAGTCGCAAGTATGTCAGGCGGTTTGTGAGGTTTATTCTCTCTGTGTCTCTTCTGGCAAGAGTCGCAAGTATGCCAGGCGGTTAGTGCGCTCTACTCTCTCTGTGTCTCTTTTGGCAAGAGTCGCAAGTATATCAGACGGTATGCGAGCTCTATTTTCTCTGTATCATATGGTAATACGTAATTCACAAAGGTACTTTTAGCATGTCTGTGATGTTGATTCATCAATGATTTTGGGTTTAACTTAATTATGGCAAGACGCCAATATTAAACATTCGGTCTCTAGCCGTGTGCCGATGTGTCTCTCGTAAGGTCTTACTTGTGGTTCTAACTACAGTGAAGATTATTAAACAAAAACGAACAAATACAATAAAGCAGGAAACTATGACGCCGACCACCATCAGTAGGTGCTTTGGCGACGTGCCGTTACTGCCGTTAGGCTTTATACCAGCTATTGACAAATCTACGAGAAATAACACCTGCCTTGACAATTTCTTTGTGAGGTCGGTGAAAGATTTTGCAAGATCTGGCAAAAGTCACAAGTGTGTCAGGTGGTTTGTGCGCTCTATTCTCTGTCCCTTCTGGCAAGAGTCTCAATTATGTCAGGCGGTTTGTGCGGTCTATTCTCTTTGTGTCTCTTCTGGCAAGAGTCGCAATTATGTCAGGCGGTTTGTGCGGTCTATTCTCTCTGTATCATAATTATGGTAATACGTAATTCACAAAGGTACTTTTACCATGTCTGTGATGTTGATTGATCAATGATTTTGGGTTAAACTTAATTATGGTAAGACGCCAATATTAAACATTCGGTCTCTAGCCGTGTGCCGATGTGTCTCTCGTAAGGTCTTACTTGTGGTTCTAACTACAGTGAAGATTATTAATCAAAAACGAACAAATACAATAAAGCAGGAAACTATGATGCCGACCACCATCAGTAGGTGCTTTGGCGACGTGCCGTTACTGCCGTTAGGAGGCTTTATACTATACCAACTATTGACAAATCTACGAGAAATAACACCTGCCTTGATAATTTCTTTGTGAGGTCGGTGAAATATTCTGCAAGATCTGGCAAAAGTCACAAGTATGTCAGGCGGTTTGTGCGCTCTATTCTCTCTGTGTATGTCAGGCGGTTTGTGCGCTCTTTTCTCTCTGTGTCTCTTCTGGCAAGAGCCGGTCTATTCTCTCTGTGTCTCTTTTGGCAAAAGTTGCAAGTATGGCAGGCGGCCTGTGCACTATATTTTCACTCTGTCTCTTCTATCAAGAGTCGCAAGTATGTGAGGCGGTTTGTGCGCTCTATTCTCTCTGTGTCTCTTCTGTTAAGAGTCGCAAGTATGTCGGGCGGTTTGTGCGGTCTATTCTCCCTGTGTCTCTTCTGGAAAGAGTTGCAAGTATGGCAGGCGGCTTGTGCACTATATTTTCACTCTGTCTCTTCTGGCAAGAGTCGCAAGTATGTCAGGCGGTTTGTGCGCTCTATTCTCTCTGTGTCTCTTCTGTTAAGAATCGCAAGTATGTCAGGCGGTTTGTTTGCTCTATTCTCTCTGTGTCTCTTCTGGCAAGAGCCGCAAGTATGTCAGGCGGTTTGTGCGGTCTATTCTCTCTGTGTCTCTTCTGGCTAAAGTCGCAAGAATGTCAGGCGTTTTGTGTGCTCTATTCTCTCTGTGTCTCTTCTGGCAAGAGTCGCAAGTATGTCAGGCGGTTTGTTCGCTCTATTCTCTCTGTATCAAATGATAACACGTAATTCACAAAGGTACTTTTAGCATGTCTGTGTAACGTAAATTATTGGGTTAATGCATGGTGCCGAGTAAAAGAGTATGTTCTCCGCCTCGTTAGCTAAGGGATTTAAACCCCATTGTGGATTTAACTTAATTATGGTAAGAGGCATGTAACACGCCCAACAGGCGCCAATATTAACTACTGATATTATTATGAACATTCGGTCTCTAGCTGTGTGCCGATGTGTGCCTCGTAAGGTTTGAGCGCTCTATTCTCTCTGTGTCTCTCCTTGTAAGAGTCGCAAGTATGTCAAGCGGTTTGTGCGATCTATTCTCTCTGTGTCTCTTGTGGCAAGAGTAGCAAGTATGTCAGGCGGTTTGTACGGTCCTTTCTCTCTGTGTCTCTTCTGGCAAGAGTCGCAAGTATGTCAGGCAGTTTGTACGGTCCTTTCTCTCCGTGTCTCTTCTGGCAAGAGTCGCAAGTATGTCAGGCGGTTTGTGCGATCTATTCTCTCTGTGTCTCTTGTGGGAAGAGTCGCAAGTATGTCAGGCGGTTTGTGCGCTCTATTCTCTCTGTGTCTCTCTTGGCAAGAGTCGCAAGTTTGTCAGACGGTTTGTACGCTCTATTTGTTCTATATCATATGGTAATACGTAATTCACAAAGGTACTTTTAGCATGTCTGTAATGTTGATTGATCAATGATTTGCCAATATCAAAACTTTTATCTATAAGAGTAGACTCCATTGGCAGTTTTATCCATTGCAACGATAGGCACCAGATTGATTCAAATGCTTTTCATATAATATATCCTATTCACCACGAGACACGATGAGGTAGTCTTACGGTTTAAGCCATGTTCGGCAGTGAACTCCTTTACCGATTTTGTTAAGTAATGGGAAATTGGAAGGTCTTACTTGTGTTTCTAACTGTGAAGGTTATTATATAATAAATACGAATAAATGCAATACAGCAGGGAACTATGACGCCGGCTACAAACGATAACTCTTTTGGAGACCTGTTCCTCTTTTGGAGACGTCGTAGGAGAGTCTTAAGGTATGTCAGGTGGTTTGTGCGCTCTATTCTCTCTGGGTCTCTTCTGGCAAGAATCGCGAATATGTCAGACGGTTTGTGCGCTCTATTTTCTCTGTTTCATATGGCAATACTTACTTCACAAAGGTACTTTTAGCATGACTGTGATGTTGATTGATCAATGATTTTCCAACATCAAAACATTAATCGATAAGAGTGGACTCTGTTGGCACTTTTATCCATTTCAACTATAGGCACCAGATTGATTAAAATGTTCAGCAGTGGGAATGATGACAGTTCTACTTATTGGCCTTTTTTAGCAGTGTTATAGAGGAGACTTTTAGTTAATGGTTTCGTTTACATCGGATTGATTGATAGGCACCATCAGATTGACTCAAATGCTTTTCATATAATATATCCTATTCACCACGAGACACGATGAGGTAGTCTTACGGTTTAAGCCATGTTCGGCTTTAGGCATAGAGGAGACTTTCAGTTAATGGTTTCGTTTACATCGGATTGAGGTCGGAGGAATTCGCAAGGATTCTTAGCGTCTGAAGCTAAATTCACTTATAAATGCAAATCAGTGTACGATCCGCCTCCCATTGGGACACGCCATTCGAAAACCTGGGATTTCATCGCATGGAATTCAGTACACTGGCATTGTACCCCCTTTTCGCCGGCAAAATTATATGCACTATTTGAAGTTCTAACGAACCCTCGCTGGGCGTAGACAAGGGAGTTCATAGTTTTAATGAAGGTTTAAAATCGGAGGTTTGAAATGAATACTGTTAAACTTATTTAAGGTTGGCGTAAAGTACAACACTTGTAATATGAGGAATGTTGCTGTTCTGTTTTGGACCTGGAACGATGGGGCAAAGTTATACCGCAACAGC
Source organism: Thaumatotibia leucotreta (assembly GCA_025490895.1). Lineage (NCBI taxonomy): Eukaryota > Metazoa > Arthropoda > Insecta > Lepidoptera > Tortricidae > Thaumatotibia > Thaumatotibia leucotreta. Next base: position 29,419 of record JALPQI010016211.1, on the reverse strand, counting down.
GCCGTCAGACGACACAGTTCCGTGCCGTGCCGTACGGCCAGGATCATGGCGAGATAATTACACATTAGGCATTGCAACTATAGGCACCAGATTGATTCAAATGCTTTTCACATATTATATCCTATTCACCACGAGAGACGATGAGGTAGTCTTACGGTTAAAGCCATGTTCGGCAGTGAACTCCTTTGCCGATTTTGTTAAGTAATGGACAATTGGACACTGTTGTTTATTTTCAACTATAAAAGGAAAACAAATGAATGTTGCTGAAATTTTAATTATAAAGAGTGATACTGTATTAAAAAATATGCCATAGTCTAATTTTTAATTACCATAGTTTAAAAATATGGTAAATATGTCGATTCTCATTATTTTTGGATCACCCCTCGTAGTTTCGATGTCTACTTCCGTGTCGGTGATGCCCCCATAGCATCATCGCATGGAATTCAGTACACTGGAATTGTACCCCCTTTTCGCCGGCAAAATTATATGCACTATTCGAAGTTCTAATGAACACTCGCTGGGCGTGGACAAGCAAGATAAGGGATTTAAACCTCATTGTGGGTTTAACTTAATTATGGTAAGAGTTATGCAACACAACAGGCGCCAATATTAACTACTGATATTATTATGAACATTCGGTCTCTACCCGTGTGCCGATGTGTGCCTCGTAAGGTTTGTGCTCTTTATTCTCTCTGTGTCTCTTCTGGCAAGAGTCGCATGTATGTCAGGAGGTTTGTGCGCTCCATTCTCTCTGTGTCTCTTCTGGCAAGAGTCACAAGTATGTCAGGTGGGGGTAAGTAATATAACGTATACGAACTTATGCTATATAAATCATAATGTATAAATTCAGTTTGTATAAATGTATAATGCCTAACGTGTAATAAATATAACATATAAAAGGTATAATTATTAAATGAATATTTGTAAAATGTATAATGAAATTAATGAACGTAACATATAATATCGTTTACGATAACGATTAATTGGTATAACATTGAAATAATCTAATATACAAAACAACTATCTTACACAAAATATAAGGCCCTACGATTTTTTAATAATTAAACTATAGAATTATCATTATATTTCATTTGAATTGATTTACTATTTATCCGTTTATTAAGCCGTATCCGTATAGGAAGCGATTCAGACCTGGGAACCGGTCGACGAAGCCCCGCTGCGCGGGGCTTCTATTTCTGCTCTAAGGGATAAAAGGTACCTAACGAACCTATCCAGGTTAGAGTAGGGGATGTACAAATTTGTTATTTTTTAATGCGGGGGGCTACGCCCCCCGAGCCCCCCTTTTTTGGTTTCGCAAGAATGACGATGCGTAAACGATTAATTAAAAGTAAGTAGGTCTTTTATTTATCCGGGAAACTACGCTAGAAACCTAACCAATCCATGCCGGTTTTACCCTGATTTATTACTTGGATTGGTTAGGTTTCGAGGCTAGAACGGATTGAAAAGGGTAAGTAATATAACGTATACCTTTTTGTAGAACTTAACCTAACTTTCTTACTTTTCTGGCAGTTATATTTATATCGTTATATCAGATGTTAGTATATGTTTTAACTTTTATACCTTTATATTGATATATGAAACGGAATTCGTTAATATGTACGTTAGACTAAACAACGGTATATATTATTAACGTTATATTATTTTTGTATTATACTATTTGGAAATAGATGTTTAATACATTATACCTAACGTTAGTATACGTTATGAACGTTTGTAAACTGTAATTATACTAAAAGTGCGTATTCATTATGATACGCACCCGTCAGGTGGTTTGTGTGCTCTATTCTCGCTGTATCTCTTCTGGCAAGAGTCGCAAGTATGTCAGGCGGTTTGTGCGCTCCATTCTCTCTGTGTCTCTTCTGGTAAGAGTCGCAAGTATGTCAGACGGTTTGTGCGCTCTATTTTCTCTGTATCATATGGTAATACGTTATTCACAAAGCTACTTTTAACATGTCTGTGATGTTGATTGATCAATGATTTTGGGTTTAACTTAATTATGGCAAGACGCCAATATTAAACATTCGGTTTCTAGCCGTGTGCCCATGTGTCCCTCATAAGGTCTTACTTGTGTTTCCAACTACTGTGAAGATTATTAAACAAAAACGAACAAATACAATAAAGCAGGAAACTATGACGCCGACCACCATCAGTAGGTGCTTTGGCGACGTGCCGTTACTGCCGTTAGGCTTTATACCAGCTATTGACAAATCTACGAGAAATAACACCTGCCTTGACAATTTCTTTGTGAGGTCGGTGAAAGATTTTGCAAGATCTGGCAAAAGTCACAAGTGTGTCAGTTGGTTTGTGCGCTCTATTCTCTCTGTCCCTTCTGGCAAGAGTCTCAATTATGTCAGGCGGTTTGTGCGGTCTATTCTCTCTGTTTCTTTTCTGGCAAGAGTCGCAAGTATGTCAGGCGGTTTATGAGCTCTATTCTCTCTGTGTCTCTTCTGGCAAGAGTCGCCAGTATGTCAGACGGTTTGTGAGCTCCATTCTCTCTGTGTCTCTTCTGGCAAGAGTCACAAGTATGTCAGACAGTTTGTGTGCTCTATTCTCTCTGTATCAAATGGTAATACGTTATTCACAAAGGTACTTTTAGCATGTCTGTGATGTTGATTGATCAATGATTTTGGGTTTAACTTAATTATGGTAAGACGCCAATATTAAACATTCAGTCTCTAGCCGTGTGTCCCTAGTATGGTCTTGAAAGTAATTTTAACTATTGTGAAGATTATTATAAAACAAACGAACAAATACAATAAAGCAGGGAACTATGACGCCGGCCACAATCAGTAGCTGTTTTGAAGACCTGCCGTTTGGCTTTATCAAATCAAATCAAATCAAATATTTTTTATTGCATGGTTTTGGGTTTACAAAGATCTTACAAATGTTTCATGTTCTCCAAATCCTGCCTTACAAAGGCGTACAATATTTTTTATACATCTATGTTATCTTGCATTTACAATTTAACACATCTTAAATACAATTGAGCACATTATAAAACTTAACATGTTCTTTAAGTTGACTAACTCTGCAAAAAGTCATTGATACTATAAAAACACTGTTTAGTCAAACACCAACCAATCGAACAACTTTTTTTTAAAAGGTAATATCGACAAACATTTCATTTCAACGGGAAGTTTATTAAATATTTTAACGCTCATACATATTACGCTTTTTGAAAGTAGTGCTGACTTAGAATTAGGGCGTATTACATCGTACATATATTTTGGGCGGACATTATTCGTGGAATATTTTTTTATAGGAAACAAATCTGGATTACTTTTAATGAATATGCATACTTCGTAGATATATAAAGAGGGTAAAGTAAGTATTCTGTTATTAATGAAAAGAGGTCTACACGTTTCCATCTGGTTAATACCGAAAACTGAACGAAGGCACTTTTTTTGTAATTTAAATATTCGTTCTTTGTTGCAGCAATTTCCCCACAAAATTATTCCATAGCGCAGGTTTGACATTATGTATGAGTGTGTAACGCTTGAAAAGTCCTAGCCTATCTCTACCTAATCACACAGCCCTCTACCCCATACAACTCAAACCCCAAAAGCTAGAGAACCCTCAGTATTAATACAAACCCTCAAGGAACCCTAAAAGTTTACCTAATAAAGCTATGGTTCTATGGTATTCTGTCTTGACTATAAATATTTTGGCCAGAAGAAGTGATGTGATCATCTAAGTAGCGGCAGGACCCCGTAGCTGTACGTAATGACCTAGATTCTTGAACAAAGAGTGAGAGTTATAGACCTAAAAGCCCTAATTAGGATAATGTAATGACCTAACAAATCAGAACATCTCAGAACACTAGTATAACAGGAGAGAAATGATAAAAGTACTTTAAACACAATAAGATTTATTATTATTAAAATCAGGGTAATATTATTACACACACATCGTAGTAGCTGTAGAACAAACACAAATATATGGCAAATATAAGTAGGTATTATAGAAAATGCTAAAGTTAATTGGTAAAGTTAAAAGGCACGTGGTTAAAGGTAAAATATAAAGATAAGTTTTAGTTAAGAATAAAAGACAACCTGTAAGTATTAAAAAAATATATAAATAATATCCCCTACCCACCGATATAGAATTACAGTTATTATTAACTATTGCAATTCTAACACAGCTCGAGCATACGGTTGGGTGAATTTGCGAATTCAGTTTATGTCAAACTGTATATATTAGTTCCTTGGAACAAGAAATATTTAATTTCATTATTAGTGTCGTGACACTATGTATGTACTAGTTCTTGAACTAGATGTGTAAGGAACCATGATCCCTTATTATATTCGTATTTCAGGATTATTAGACATTGCAAATTAACCCGGTCCTTAGGATGGGGTAAGCTCACCTATTCTGAACCAATATGGAAGGTAAATATTTTGTGGGCCTAGGTCCTCTTTTCCAAAAACAAGATTTTCCAGTTCCATCAGATGGCAAATCAGGAGTAGATCAGATATGTACCCTTGGGTATATGTGTATCGTAATACAATTGGCCTTAACCAAGGTTTGAAGTTTGAGTTTATTCAAGACACCATTGTAATACAGGTTTATATGCATGTACTGTTCCTACGTTCCAAGTATAGCAGAAAACAGTACCTAAAATCACGTTACGATCATTTAGCGCAAACCAGACAATGTACACCTGAACAAAACATCAAAACAAACCACTAATCATATATGTAAGTTAATATTATTCGTCCATCAAACCATCTTCAGAAAACCAGTAGGTATTATTAATTAATTCTGTAAAACTTTATCAAATAAATATGTTCAGTATTATTACTTACACCATTCCACATTTGTTCAGAGACCTACCCAACTATGGGCCTAAGCTCTTTAACTACCACTTTAACTAAACACATACATAAAGATCATAAGTAATAATATAGACAATTAACGCATAATTAGTTAAGTACTGAAACAAGCATTCACTATTATATATTAATTCCCACCTTAAAACTTCACAAACACGAATTATATTGAAAAACAATTAATTCACTTTATTCCCAAAACTATCTCGCACTAAATAAACCATACATAGGATAAATAAATAATTAGCACACTAGATAATTCACAGATAAATCCAAACAATAATAATTAAATATAACCGTCCAACTAGCCAACCTTGGTCCTTTTTCATTAGCGATACAATCTAGATACTGATACGAACATACTTTACCAAATTTATGTATACGCGATTTATTCAAATAATCGAAATATCGAGATACGACCTTTAAGCACTGACGCTAGCTGCCGAGCGAGCGCTCCCCCTGTTACGAAGGGATTTCAACTTCAACGCCGCCACTCTGTTACGTAACCCTGGACCTGCCGTCCATCTCTGTCTCTCTTAGGAACTAGAATTTACCCCTGCATCTCGCGTCTCGTTCTTTCATACTCGAATGTATTCATAAATAAAATTCACTCTAGTCAGCGGCTGAGCATCGCGCCGCGAGCCCGCGTCCCGTCCGCCATTTTGTGGACCGATGCTTGTACAAATATTATTTTAACTTAAGAAAGATACATTAAAATAGAATAAGGCTTGGTTATGCACTAACTTTCATAACAAATATACGTACCGTGTGTGTTGTGTGGTGTAGCTTATTGCTTAATAATTCGCTCACTATTTACTAACATTTATAATAAAACTCGTTATAATTATACTGAGAGCTAACCGTGAGAAAATAAATGGCTGTATTTAAGTATACTATTTATAAGTACTTCCCTCATGTATATTAAGGTGTGATAATATGGTAAATGGAAATATCTATAAGTTAAATAAGTGGAATAGTTCTGTGAAAATAAAACTGTGTTAATATTACCTAGCTTTGAGCTTAGGTATACTAACTCCGGAAACTAGCAATAAATGGGAGGTAAGTTTAATGTAACCACTACACGTTTCACCATTATATGAGCTACAAATTAGGCATTTACCTACGTACAAATATCATAATTATAAAAACACGATTATAGATAATAATATAAATAATATTGTATAACTCACCAGGGTTTAAACAAATTACCTGAACACTATAGCTTACTAGACACTCAGACAGAATTACAACACTGAATCTAGAATCTAAAATAGGTACTTAGACTACCTAGGAACAAAGTAATGTAAAGTTTACTCTTCAATCTCCAACTCAAAGTGATCCCGTCTTCCCGCCGACATTGCCTTATATACCCTAGTCTACCGACGCTAATTCCAGTTGTGTTCGGCCCTTTTGGCGCCTGCGTACTCCCGTGGAAGCTGCAACAGACTTATTAAACGAAGCATCACTCATCCCGGGCATGCGCTGTGGGTATGTAAGAAGCGGCAAACGTTAGCGCCAATTTGTGCGTCGCGTCGGTTGCTGGCGTATCCACTAATACGCATGCGTTGATCTCGTGGGACGCTTCCTAGCGTCGCCCTGTTGCTAACAGAAGATGGCCTTGGCTTCGATGTTTTTGGCGCCAAGCCGTCGCTTGGTTTTGAGGTTTTGACCGTTGATGATTTCCTTTGTGGTTCGCGCCAATATCCTAAACTGAGTAATTATTATTACCTAAAACTAAATGAAACAAAAATAATAAAGTTTAATTAAATAACGGACTTTTGTATCGTTACATTTGCCCCCCACATTTGAGCATAGAGGTAAGGAATGAATTGACTGACTCGGAGCTCAAATGTTAAAAATAAAAAAAACAAATAATGTAAAGGAAAGACAAAAATATTTAATTTAAACTAAATATTTAAGTCTCAGACTTAGTATTACAACATGCTGAAGGTATTCCAAAGTATTTGCATATGCAGTTATTGTCATTTTCCCCCCAATGTTAATGTGGTGTGTGAAGTGACCAATAATTGAAAGAAAATTAGTTATCTAGTTCGAATCATGAACTTTAAGCATTTTGTCCCATGAGTCAAATTGTTCTCGGCCATGAATTCCCATTCCAATAGAAGCGCCAGGTTGTGAGGCTGACGTACCCTATTAGTAAATCTCTCGCATCTTCATTTAGAGTCTATAGCCACATTGCCCGGCTGGCGACCCCACCATCTACATTGCCCAGACGTAATGAACCTACGAGAGCCCCTCATCAAAATGGAAAAGCCTTTCTATTCCAGGTAACCTCCAACAATTATATTATTCTCTCCCAGTGAACAAAATACAATTCATAAATCTCACCAAAAACCAACTTCTCCCCTTATTGGCGTATGTAGTACTCTATTTCCAAGCAAGAAAGTTAACAGCATTTATGAAATTAGAAAATATTCTAATTCGTTAATGAATAATTTACGATTCTTATTCACAAGTCTCCATTCATCCCAGTGTTGAATTTTATTTGTGCTGGGAATTATAATTCACATACAAGTTATATGAGGTAAGAAACCCATTTTAAAGTTTCATGTATTGAGTTATTTTTATCAAACCTAAATCAAAAGGTACCCCTATGCCTTCCACTCGGTTTATCGTGTGGAATCCATCTGAGTAAACAACCACTATCTAGAACGATACACAGGTCAATGCCAATGTTGATCAGATAAGCTTTCTTATACCAATCTGACAATGTCGGCTCGCACTTACCATACGGCTCTAGAAGAACCGCGACCCGGAAGGATAGACAAGCATCCCCACATCGGGTGTGCCCCGGCCCCATGTTGGAAGAACTAAGACACAGAAGTGAACTTCGTTCTCACACCATTAGACAGCTTAATCAATACAATATACAATACAGATTTATCCATACAGGTATAATCCATAAGTATATGCACCGATGGTTCCCGGATGGTTCCAGATAGACAATAAAAGAAATGCTGTGTCTGCTATTCTCACTTGTTCATAGAGAGTGTTCCGACGAATAGAGATTAGCTTTTTGTAAAGTATTGTGTCATCAAAAAGAACTTACCTATTAAAGGTATAATATTTAGCCTAGCACCAATGTTCCATTGATAACACATTATTGTAAATTTCCCCCTTTTCAAATAACAATAACCGTTGTCATCATTCACAAGACTCGCAATTATGAGGAAACTCATTTAAACTTAATCAAGATCATTCATCAACTCATACTTTCATCCAATTATTCATCCATCATCTAATTTACATACCCATTAGTTAGTAATTTCATACTTCATCCTTCGTCCTTCCTTATACACTTTTTCGCACAGTTTCGTTCAAAATTGCAAACCCTAAAGGAATAATGACAATTGAAGAACTTTATCATACTATCTGTTAAATCAAAAGAAATTAACTTTTAATTGTGATAGCTATGATATATTAGTGAACGGAATACCCTTCAAGTAAATCCTTATATAACTAACTTATACTAAAGTATACTACTGCAACTACTATGATTCCATCTTTACGCTTTAATGTTGTACGCTAAATATGTATACTACGCCAAATTTGCTTAGTTAGAAATCTGAAATAAGTAATCAAACTGAAATAAAAGTTACGCTAATTGCCAATCTATTTTAAGTTACGCCATATTTGCAACTGTAAGTCAAAAATAAAATATACGTCAAAGTGAAATACAAGATACGCCAACATTTTTGAGAAAGACTACGCAAAATGCTAATTTGTTTTACGCAAACTATCATGTTGCAAGTCTCTACGCGTTAATGCTACCTTAATCTAAGTTATTCATAAAACACAGTTCTACTCACACGCATAAAATGAACTTATCTATGTATGTTTACCAAAAAATATTTAAGTAGAAAAATAACAAAGCTTCGTCTGCCTGGTAGTCTCTTTGCAAGATCACGCTCAGTTTCAAATCTGTGGAAATATAAATGGTTAAAGATATTTTACCCTACGACAAAAGACACATGAATAAATAATATTAAAATTAGATGCTACGGAAAAGGCACATTCTAGAATTATCTTACAAAACCCTGTTTCAAGTCGCCTCCTGTTTCTTCTTGCCCTCCTGACATTGCAAGTTTTATTATGTTAGGATATACTGTAATTATTATTGAAGAAGAATGATAATGACATATATACATACCAACAAATAATGACAAGACTTTAATAAATGAAAGGTAAACTTAACAGATCCCTTCCAACCTGTGGGCGTCTTATTACTGAAATGATGATGATAATGATGATTACATTAAAACAGAACAACCCACGAGTTTATAGTAAACTTGATATGCCCCCCCGCATGTTAGACTGAGTCACACCTACTAGATAACCTTCAAAATAATCAAATACACAATGCTAAATCTAAAACGGAACTAAAGTTAATGAAATAAGATAATAGGAAATATATATCCCGTCAATCGGCTAGGCGTTCTTAACTTCCTTTCATCTGTACAGCTCCAATAATATTATTCTTCAACATGTCTGCACCTTGCTGTAAAATCAATCTCTAAACTTCACTGAAACGTAGAAAGTTAGTAGCAAAAATTACATTATGATTACCTATATGATCTCTCCTAAATATGCTAATGTTCGCTCCTGTTATACTGTGTAAAAGCTTACTAAAGTTCCTACTCTCCTATCTACTGCTTTTAAATTGTCGCGTGCTTCAAGTTTACTCCTACCTAATATTGATGAAATTAAGTAATACCTGCAGACATTTCTAACCGTAACCTAACGTAGTTAGCAAATTCCTAAAACATAAAACCTCAATAATACATAACATAAAGTTGTGATGATCCTTGAACAAGTACAATATCCAGCAGCGTGACTCCTTTTGACTGATATAATGATGATGATGGTGAGATGATGATGATGTATTTTGGCATACATACACACTTACAATATACTAATTCAAATTCCCTACAATACTAACCTATAAACAGCAGCTCATCCTTTTGGTTGTTGATGATTATGATGATGATGTGCTTCAGCATACATACATACCTACACACTGTTATCCTAAATTCCCTAAAATACTTCCTAAAATGATAACTCAGATATAATACAAATACTATTCCAGTCGAGGATCGAACTCGAGTTTGCAGCTTTCTCAACTCAGTTCTATCTAAGGAACAAAACATAACAAAACAAAATAATATTTCATAAAACTAGCAGTGACATAATAATTGGAGTCCTAATTTGCTCCTAGAATATTTAACTTACAAAACAGACAGAATAAAGGTTCAGAATATGAAATGACATCAAAGACAGAATAAAGGTTCAGAATATATAGCGATAACACAGACAGCACAAAGATTCTCCTTTAGATAGGAACAATAAATTACCTAATACCTGCTTATGCAACTTCATACTTGCCCCCCCAACTTATAGAGTTTTGACACCTAGTGAAACCAATTGTACCTAAAATATAAAAGCAACACTAAATCTAAATAACTCTCAACTCAATGCATCCATTTCACAGCAGCAAATTGTGACACTTGCGTGTCACTCGCAAGACAGAACCCAATAAGAACCAACCTATAAAACAAAAGAAAGATTAAATATACTGTAATGACATATTAATACTTATTTATTTATTTATTTACATCCTGGTCACGGCTCACAAATTGTAACGCTTGAAAAGTCCTAGCCTATCTCTACCTAATCACACAGCCCTCTACCCCATACAACTCAAACCCCAAAAGCTAGAGAACCCTCAGTATTAATACAAACCCTCAAGGAACCCTAAAAGTTTACCTAATAAAGCTATGGTTCTATGGTATTCTGTCTTGACTATAAATATTTTGGCCAGAAGAAGTGATGTGATCATCTAAGTAGCGGCAGGACCCCGTAGCTGTACGTAATGACCTAGATTCTTGAACAAAGAGTGAGAGTTATAGACCTAAAAGCCCTAATTAGGATAATGTAATGACCTAACAAATCAGAACATCTCAGAACACTAGTATAACAGGAGAGAAATGATAAAAGTACTTTAAACACAATAAGATTTATTATTATTAAAATCAGGGTAATATTATTACACACACATCGTAGTAGCTGTAGAACAAACACAAATATATGGCAAATATAAGTAGGTATTATAGAAAATGCTAAAGTTAATTGGTAAAGTTAAAAGGCACGTGGTTAAAGGTAAAATATAAAGATAAGTTTTAGTTAAGAATAAAAGACAACCTGTAAGTATTAAAAAAATATATAAATAATATCCCCTACCCACCGATATAGAATTACAGTTATTATTAACTATTGCAATTCTAACACAGCTCGAGCATACGGTTGGGTGAATTTGCGAATTCAGTTTATGTCAAACTGTATATATTAGTTCCTTGGAACAAGAAATATTTAATTTCATTATTAGTGTCGTGACACTATGTATGTACTAGTTCTTGAACTAGATGTGTAAGGAACCATGATCCCTTATTATATTCGTATTTCAGGATTATTAGACATTGCAAATTAACCCGGTCCTTAGGATGGGGTAAGCTCACCTATTCTGAACCAATATGGAAGGTAAATATTTTGTGGGCCTAGGTCCTCTTTTCCAAAAACAAGATTTTCCAGTTCCATCAGATGGCAAATCAGGAGTAGATCAGATATGTACCCTTGGGTATATGTGTATCGTAATACAATTGGCCTTAACCAAGGTTTGAAGTTTGAGTTTATTCAAGACACCATTGTAATACAGGTTTATATGCATGTACTGTTCCTACGTTCCAAGTATAGCAGAAAACAGTACCTAAAATCACGTTACGATCATTTAGCGCAAACCAGACAATGTACACCTGAACAAAACATCAAAACAAACCACTAATCATATATGTAAGTTAATATTATTCGTCCATCAAACCATCTTCAGAAAACCAGTAGGTATTATTAATTAATTCTGTAAAACTTTATCAAATAAATATGTTCAGTATTATTACTTACACCATTCCACATTTGTTCAGAGACCTACCCAACTATGGGCCTAAGCTCTTTAACTACCACTTTAACTAAACACATACATAAAGATCATAAGTAATAATATAGACAATTAACGCATAATTAGTTAAGTACTGAAACAAGCATTCACTATTATATATTAATTCCCACCTTAAAACTTCACAAACACGAATTATATTGAAAAACAATTAATTCACTTTATTCCCAAAACTATCTCGCACTAAATAAACCATACATAGGATAAATAAATAATTAGCACACTAGATAATTCACAGATAAATCCAAACAATAATAATTAAATATAACCGTCCAACTAGCCAACCTTGGTCCTTTTTCATTAGCGATACAATCTAGATACTGATACGAACATACTTTACCAAATTTATGTATACGCGATTTATTCAAATAATCGAAATATCGAGATACGACCTTTAAGCACTGACGCTAGCTGCCGAGCGAGCGCTCCCCCTGTTACGAAGGGATTTCAACTTCAACGCCGCCACTCTGTTACGTAACCCTGGACCTGCCGTCCATCTCTGTCTCTCTTAGGAACTAGAATTTACCCCTGCATCTCGCGTCTCGTTCTTTCATACTCGAATGTATTCATAAATAAAATTCACTCTAGTCAGCGGCTGAGCATCGCGCCGCGAGCCCGCGTCCCGTCCGCCATTTTGTGGACCGATGCTTGTACAAATATTATTTTAACTTAAGAAAGATACATTAAAATAGAATAAGGCTTGGTTATGCACTAACTTTCATAACAAATATACGTACCGTGTGTGTTGTGTGGTGTAGCTTATTGCTTAATAATTCGCTCACTATTTACTAACATTTATAATAAAACTCGTTATAATTATACTGAGAGCTAACCGTGAGAAAATAAATGGCTGTATTTAAGTATACTATTTATAAGTACTTCCCTCATGTATATTAAGGTGTGATAATATGGTAAATGGAAATATCTATAAGTTAAATAAGTGGAATAGTTCTGTGAAAATAAAACTGTGTTAATATTACCTAGCTTTGAGCTTAGGTATACTAACTCCGGAAACTAGCAATAAATGGGAGGTAAGTTTAATGTAACCACTACACGTTTCACCATTATATGAGCTACAAATTAGGCATTTACCTACGTACAAATATCATAATTATAAAAACACGATTATAGATAATAATATAAATAATATTGTATAACTCACCAGGGTTTAAACAAATTACCTGAACACTATAGCTTACTAGACACTCAGACAGAATTACAACACTGAATCTAGAATCTAAAATAGGTACTTAGACTACCTAGGAACAAAGTAATGTAAAGTTTACTCTTCAATCTCCAACTCAAAGTGATCCCGTCTTCCCGCCGACATTGCCTTATATACCCTAGTCTACCGACGCTAATTCCAGTTGTGTTCGGCCCTTTTGGCGCCTGCGTACTCCCGTGGAAGCTGCAACAGACTTATTAAACGAAGCATCACTCATCCAGGGCATGCGCTGTGGGTATGTAAGAAGCGGCAAACGTTAGCGCCAATTTGTGCGTCGCGTCGGTTGATGGCGTATCCACTAATACGCATGCGTTGATCTCGTGGGACGCTTCCTAGCGTCGCCCTGTTGCTAACAGAAGATGGCCTTGGCTTCGATGTTTTTGGCGCCAAGCCGTCGCTTGGTTTTGAGGTTTTGACCGTTGATGATTTCCTTTGTGGTTCGCGCCAATATCCTAAACTGAGTAATTATTATTACCTAAAACTAAATGAAACAAAAATAATAAAGTTTAATTAAATAACGGACTTTTGTATCGTTACAAGTGGAAGGCAAGTAGAGCTGTTTGCTTTGAAGAAACATTTCTTAGTCTACGTAGGGGGTATGCGAATTTGACTAATTTTGCTATTAGGTATTCTGTGTGAAAATGCCAGTTAGTATGCGAATCAATATATATTCCTAAAAATTTAAACGAATTGATGTTTTCTAGCTCGCATCCCTTATAAAATACTTTGGGTTGTATTTTTTTCCCCTGTGGTGCATAAAATTCCATGAACTTTGTTTTTTGTAAATTAACTTGTAAATTATTATCTTCCATCCATGAATTGACATTTTGAAATACAGTATTTATGTCAGCCTCATAATCTTGGGTCTTATCACTACGGATGATTATTGAGCAGTCATCGGCAAAAAGCAGTATTTTGTGTTTTGTAATATTGGGTAAATCGTTGATGTAAATTAGGAACAGTAACGGACCAAGAATGCTGCCCTGTGGTACTCCATATAAAATTTTATTGTATTCGGATCTATAACTATTAAAAGTGTTACTACTTTTACAATACGATTGTATTTCCGTACATTGGTATCTATTGTCGAGATAGGACTTTAACCATGAATAGCAGTTTCCTCGTATGCCGCAAGTATACAGTTTGTCCATAAGCCTCCTATGACACACTCGATCAAAGGCTTTGGACATATCCATAAAGATAGCGGATACAGGAATCCTGTCATTTCTACATTCAGCTATAGTTTTTATAAATTCATATACAGCTAGGGTGGTGGTTTTATTTACTCGGAAGCCAAATTGAGTGTTGGTAAGTATATTATGCTTGTTTAAAAAAACATCAACCTCTGGTACATAACTTTTTCGATAACTTTTGAGAAAACAGGAATAAGGGCAATTGGTCTATAATTATCTATGTCCGAAGATGTACCTTTTTTAAAAATCGGCTTAACAATAGATAATTTAAGTTTATCCGGAAAACATCCATCTCTAATGGATAAATTAATGATATGGTTTAGCGGATATACCAATAAGTCGGCGTTCTCCTTTATTATTGCAGTTGGAATATTGTCGTATCCTACAGAGTTAGTGTTATGTAATTGTTTGATGATTCTATAAACTTCAATTGGATCTGTTGGCTTGATATAGATGCTAGAGCATAGATTATTCCGTGAGTATTGATTCTCCTTGTTTATTACATTACTATTATTACTTGTTTCGTTTGTAAATTTGTTATTAAATGCCGAGGCGATTTCGCTAGGTGAAGAAATTAAATCATTATTGACAACAATTTTTTCTATCATTTTTGGTACATCTTTACTTTGAGTGTTTTCTTTTATTATATTCCAAGTTCCTCTTACAATGTTATTACAATTTTCTACGTATTTAGAGTTTGATATTCTGTGAGACTTTAATATGCACTTTTTTAACAAGTTTGTGTAAGTTTTATAATTCTGTTTATTATTTTCACTTGGATTATGTATGTATTTTTGATACCTATTTCTTTTACCTCTTGATGAGATCTTAATACCCGTTGTCAACCATTTAGTTTGTTTTGTGCCATATGTTTTTACTTTAACAATAGGGAAGCATAAATCGAAAAATAACCTAATGAGATCATGAAATTCATTAAAAGCTTCGTTAGCATTGTTTGCTTTAAACGTATCACTAAAGGATAGACTCTCGATACAATTTCTAAAATTTTTACGATTATTTTGGCTCATGTCACGTTTCCAGGTATACCATGATTCTAATACTTTTTTATATGTAGCAGTTATAGCAGCAGTTTGTGCAGTATGGTCCGACAACTTAAGATCGTGAACAACTGTGGTATTCTTACATATAAAATTAAATGCAAAATTATCAATGCAAGTGCTTGTCCGAGTAGTTATTCTTGTAGGTTCATTGATTTGCAATTTGAAATTATATTCTAATAAGAGGGATTCAAATAAAGTATTAGTTACATTTTCATTATTCCTGTTGATATTAAAGTCGCCGCAGAGTACAATTTTTTGTTTACTTTTTTTTGTCAACCTTGATAATATAATGTCTAATTTTTCGAAGAAAACGGTGATATTAGAAGTTGGAGCTCTATATATACAAACAACAATAACATTCGATTCCTTTAATTTTACGGCGCAACATTCAAAGCAAGACTGAATAGATTGATCTTTTACCCATTCAATTGAATCACCTCTCAAACCTTTTCGTAGTAATATGCATGATCCCCCTCTCCGTGTGTTTTTTCGACAGTAGTGTGATATTAAATTATAATTCTGTATTATTAAGTTACTCTCTTTACCTCTTGCGATAAAATGTTCTGTTAAGCATATTACATCAATACAGTTTTTATTCGTTTGAAAATTATCAAGTACTATTGTTAAGTTATCAATTTTACTAAGGGCACCTGCAATGTTCTGATGTAATATGTTTAGTTTCCCACTATTAACGAAAAAATGTCTTCTTTGAGTTATCGTTTTGAGTATTCATAGCATTATCATTGATGTGTGGATAGCTGGAATTTGTCAAGTCACTATTACCTCCTTTAGCAAACAAATCACTATATTTATTTGACCTATCTACAGAATAGTTCGACAAATCTTTAGTGTCTGTGATCATTGTAGAATATTGTTTATTAAATGAGTTAATTTCAGTCATCAGCACATTTAAATCAGATATGATAACTTTCAATCCAGTCATGTTTATATTTCCTGTAAAGCTTGAAAACATTCTATACGAGTAATTTAGATTCTTATTACAGTCAAGTATATAGGCATATTGATGTTCTAGGTTATTTAGATACAACAGACTGTTAAACACCTCTATGCGATTGTTGAATACATTGGAAAAACGATTAACTCTGAAAACTGGAAGGCACAATATAATATTTGTGTGTTGAACAGTTTGTAGTTTGGCTTTAATATTTTCAATTATATCTCTGTAGTTCTGTGTCGTTTCGAAATCGGCTCCTCCAATGAATAATATACAATAGTCGTCCAACGTAAAGTCTTTTACTTTCTTATCAAGTCCTTTCAATAATTCTTCTACAGTCCCATCGGTGATAATGTAATGACATACTTCATCTGTGTTAAAATTATTCATAATCAATCCTCGTGTGTTATTTTTGTTACTACTGCTAATGATGCAGATCTTTCTTGGATTTTGTTTAGTATTTGTGTCAGTCTTTGAGGTCAAGGCTGTAATTTCGGAAGCATGCAATTGTTTTGTTAGAGTGTCTATGTGGTGCATCAGTTCACTATTTAGTGTTGCAGATTCACGAAGTTGTTTCTCAAACTTTTCAAGTTCTTGCTGTAAGTGCAGTATTTTTTTGTTGTAATCAGTTCAGGGACGATATTTTAATTGGCGTAGATGGGAGTAACGATGATTTAAAGTTAGAAATAGAACGTCTCTTTTTGTGTGTCTTGCTGTTCCTAGCATTAGATAACTGACATGCACTTTTCAAAGTCTGAATTTCAGCACATAAATTGTCATTTTTTTGTTGCAGTTTATTTTTTTCTAGTGAACATATTTGTAGTTCAATTTCCATGGTGTCTAATTGCGACTTAAGACGAGTTATTGTATCCTGCATCTCCGTCGTATTTTTCACTGTGTCATTTAATTGTGTGCTACTACGAGATCGGGTAGAGCAGGTGCTGGGTACTTTGTTCGGCGAGAAGAAATACTCATCAAAAGATTCATTTTCGGACTGTAAGTGGGAGTCAATAGTTTGATTTTGGAACGAACTTTGTAGATCGGAGTTTTCTGTTTCTTGTGAACATTTTATATCAGAGTGTAATTTGTCCGAAGTCTGATCTAACCTGCTATTTACCGTAGAATCCTTCACTGGTGTGCTATGTCGTTTTGTTAAACTCTTATTTAATCTGTTATTCAAATAATTATCAGCAGTTTTTATTTCAATACAATCTTTGCATTTCCATTGTTTTTTAGAGTCTACACTCCTCAAACGGTATAATTTTTCTGGGTAGCCAGCGCAGTCGAAGTGATATTTGTTATCACACACAGAACACGAAATTAAGCTTTTAAAATATTCATATTGTTTGCATTTACTGCATGCAGTAGATGACATGTTCTTAGAAGTGTTAGAAGACATAGTTCTCGGTGGTGGTAATTCGTAGATAATTGGTAATTACACTTAAAATTAAGGATTAGTAGCTTTTCTTAAAGTTTTTTTTTCACTGACAGATTTAATCCGTTTGCATAATTATTCCATACAAGAATAAATTAAGTTAGTTTGGCACGCTATTGACAAACCTACGAGAAATAACACCTGCCTTGATCATTTCTTTGTTATTTCGGTGAAAGATTTTGCAAGATCTGGCAAAAATCACAAGTATGATACCACATCAAACAAATAATTTTCCTGGCAAACAAACCGACCACTTAGAGAAATAAAGTTGTCTGTTTTTAAGATCATTTCTTGAGTTGTTTTGTCAGGTTGGTGAAAGATTTTGCAAGATCTGGCAAAAGTCGCAATTACGTCAGGCGGTTTGTGCGCTCTATTCTCTCTGTGTCTCTTCTGGCAAGTGTCGCAATTATGTCAGGTGGTTTGTGCGGTCTATTCTCTCTGTGTCTCTTCTGGCAAGAGTCTCAAGTATGTCAGGCGGTTTGTACGTTACATTCTCTCTGTGTCTCCTCTGGCAAGAGTCTCAATTATGTCAGGCGGTTTGTGCGCTCTGTTCTCTCTCTGTCTCTTCTGGCAAGAGTCGCAAGTATGTCAGGCGGTTTGTGCGCTCTGTTCTCTCTGTGTCTCTTCTGGCAAGAGTCACAAATATGTCAGGTGGTTTGTGCGCTCTATTCTCTCTGTGTCTCTTCTGGCAAGAGTCTTAATTATGTCAGGCGGTTTGTTCGCACTGTTCTCTCTGTGTCTCTTCTGGCAAGAATCACAAGTATGTCAGGTGGTTTGTGCGCTCTATTCTCTCTGTGTCTCTTCTGGCAAGAGTCTTAATTTTGTCAGGCGGGTTGTGCGCTCTATTCTCTCTGTGTCTCTTCTGGCAAGAGTCTTAATTA
Source organism: Thaumatotibia leucotreta (assembly GCA_025490895.1). Classification (NCBI taxonomy): domain Eukaryota; kingdom Metazoa; phylum Arthropoda; class Insecta; order Lepidoptera; family Tortricidae; genus Thaumatotibia; species Thaumatotibia leucotreta. The sequence goes on along the minus strand of JALPQI010016211.1, from coordinate 10,795 downwards.
TGTCAGGTGGTTTGTGCGCTCTATTCTCTCTGTGTCTCTTCTGGCAAGAGTCACAAATATGTCAGGTGGTTTGTGCGCTCTATTCTCTCTGTGTCTCTTCTGGCAAGAGTCTTAATTTTGTCAGGCGGGTTGTGCGCTCTATTCTCTCTGCGTCTCTTCTGGCAAGAGTCTTAATTATGTCAGGTGGTTTGTGCGCTCTATTCTCTCTGTGTCTCTTCTGGCAAGAGTCTTAATTATGTTTTCTCTCTGATAATAAATGATCTTCCTGAAGTAGTCGAACATGCTACCTGCCTGTTATTCGCAGACGACCTTAAACTACTTTTAAAAATTAACAATAGTTCTGATTGTGTAAGATTACAAAGAGACATTGAAAGGGTTTTGTGTTGGAGTCGGAGTAAGAAATTGCATTTTAATGTATCTAAATGCAGTATTATGACTTACAGCAAGGGGCGTTCTCCGTTGTTGTTTTCTTATAAAATGGCAGACCACCTAGTAGCACGCGTATCGTCCGTGCGAGATCTGGGCGTGCACGTCGAGTCGGATCTTTCCTTCAGAAAACGTATAGTGGAAATATGCAAAAAAGCTTTTAGAAACTTAGGTTTCATACTGCGTCAAACAAAGAACATTCATAACACGGAAACAGTTAGAGTTCTTTATAATGCGCTAGTTAGGAGCAGACTTGAAAGTTGTGCAATCATAATTATGGAACCCCCATGAGGCTAAGTACGCGACAATGATAGAGAAAATACAGAATAAATTTATCAGGTACCTGTATTTAAAAGAGTATGGAGTATATCCATTTTACCCATTAATGTACCCGACTCTTTTTGTCCTCGGAATGGTTGGGTATACTAAGTTAGAAGTAAGACGAAACTTAGCATTGGCGACTTACTTTTTTAAGATTTTGAGTGGTAAGCTGCACAATCCGGAGGTGCTTGGTAGCCTGGGGCTGGCAGTATAAAATTAATACCATTAGTGCGCCTCGCACATTTCTAACCAGAGTGTTCTTATTATAAAAAAAGGTTTTCTTTCGGCGGCATCTAAACGCCCGCTAGAAGCGCCCACACTCCTCCGAGCGGGATCCGTGCCTTAATTATAATCCGGATGTAGTGGGTTCCCTTCTGAGTAACCCACTACATTCGGATTATTCTGAGTTAAAAGATTATCGTCAGATTCAACCTTTCTCAAAATTCGGAGAATCTTGAGAATAAGACTGTAGTCTTGGAGGAATTTCTTGAGAAGAGGTTACCTCATTATCGGTTGAGTAATAAAATAAAGTACTCCGGTCATTATCCGAAAAAAAATCTCAAAAATGCCTATACGCACTTTTACATGTTATTGTTACACCGTGTAATATAAACTTAGGCAAATAAACTTGGAAAAATTTACATGTTATGGCAGAGTAATTAAACTAATTAAAAAAAGTACCGTTCGATGCTAGTTAATCCGTTTACATCCGCTCTTGAGAAGGTCGGAGGAGTTCGAAAAGTATCTTAGCGTCTGAAGCAAATTTCACTTTTAAATGCAAATCAGTCTACAGTCCGCCCCTACTAGCGACACGACAGGCTATTCGAAAACCTGTTATTTCATCGCGTAGAATTCGGTACAATAGCATCCCCTTTTCCCCGGCAAAAAATGCATTATGCAAGTTTGTAACAACGTGCCCTCGCTGGGTGTTGACAAGAGAGTTCATAGTTTCAATAATTATGGTTGAGAATCGGGGGTTTGAAATGAATACTGTTATACTAACTTGTAGGCCCTGCAACTGCAACTTGCAAGCATGAGTGTCTAAAATACCTCAATGATAACTTAAATTGTTACTTATTATCTGAACACTTGGGTGACATTTGAAAAAATGCAATTGTCACCCAAGTGTATTCTGTAGGTTAAGCTTTAAATTCCTTTTAAATTGAAGTTTACTTGTCTCGAGCCGAAAAATCTCAGGCAGACTATTTAAAAAATATGGCAATATTTTTCAGTGTTCTGTCACCATAATAATTTGTAACGCGGGGTATTTCATATTTCTGCACGGCCACTGATCTTGTGATATTATGTTGTACTAGTGTTGGGATATGCTCTTTATTGCTATGCGTTCCAGTGACGTGGTGTGCATAATCCATATAGGAACTTTGACATCTGTTAGGATGTACGGTCGGCTCTAATAATATGTATACAATTTTGATCCTTATTTCTTTGACATACGTTCCGAAATGTATACATATTATTAGACGTGACTGTATGTAGGTCATTGGTGCTTGTCTGTTTTTATTTCAATTACCACGACAGACGATGAGGTAGTCTTGAGGTTTAACCCATATTCAGTAGTGGGAATAACGGATTGTAAATTCTTTGTTATTTATCTTGATGAGGTGTGCAACAATCATATTGTACTTATACTAGGTATATTTACCAATTTCAGGAAGACGTAAGTCAATAATGAATGCAAAAATACGGAGCTGGTTCGGATACTGGTCGAAAACGATCATTTTCAACCCCATCACTACGCTCGTGAGTGATATCACATCCAGGAAATAATTTTCCTGGCAAACAAACCGACCACTTAGAGAAATAAAGTTGTCTGTTTTTATTTGAATTACCACGACAGACGATGAGGTAGTCTTGAGGTTTAAACCATATTCAGTAGTGGAAATAACGACAGTTCTACCTACTTATTATGCTCACTTCAATTCGTCAGTCCAGATATATTATGAAGATGCGAATTCCGCTTGCAGCTGTGCCTTCTCGTGCAGAAGACTGGAGATTCTTGCACTTTCGTTATCTTTAAGGTAAATAACCTACAACAAGGTTGATTATGAAACTCATTTTTGAGATCATCAAAATGTTCAAGTCCTTGAAATTGAAGAACTCCGAAGACCTTTGGGGAATCTCTGTGAAAGTCATGCAATCTGTTATCGATGTTATTGCACCGTACTTAGCAAATGTGTTTAATGCTTGTGTAAGAGAATGTGTGTTTCCCGATCTAATGAAGTACAGCAAAGTGATTCCTCTATTTAAATCAGGAAACAAATATGACCTTGGAAACTTTAGACCTATTTCCTTACTTCCTGTTTTGAGTAAAGTGTTTGAGAAAATCATATTGAACCAACTGGTTCAACATTTCAACAGGAATGAACTGCTTCAGAATCAGCAATTTGGGTTTACAAGAGGTCGTTCAACTACAGACGCCGCCTCAGTACTAATCAAGCATATTTACGACGCCTGGGAAAATTCGCAAGATGCTATTGGTGTCTTCTGCGACCTCTCCAAAGCATTCGATTGCGTGGATCATGATACACTACTACACAAGCTAAAATACTATGGATTGTCAGTGAAAGCTCTCGACCTTGTCTGTTCTTACTTAAATTTAAGAACCCAGAAAGTGGTTGTAAATGGAACTGAGTCTTGTGGCAAGACTGTAAAGCTTGGAGTACCTCAGGGTTCTATTCTGGGGCCTTTCCTCTTCCTGGTGTACATAAATGACTTGCCGAACCTTGTAAAAGATAAATGTGATATAGTTCTGTTTGCTGATGATACATCATTAATTTTCAAAGTTGACAGAAAACAAATTGACTACAGACAAGTCAATGAAACTTTGAAAGAGGTATCAGAGTGGTTCACAGCAAATAATTTACTTCTTAATGCGAAGAAGACCAAATGTGTAAGATTCTCGCTTCCAAATGTAAGAAAGTCTGAAACTATTATCACGTTAAATGGCGAGAAGCTAGACCTTGTTGATAATGCACTTTTTCTGGGCCTTACCTTGGACAGCAATCTGCAATGGGCTCCTCACATATCTACCCTGGCAAAAAGGCTGAGCTCTGCCGCGTATGCAGTTAGAAGAATCCGACAGTTCACTGACGTGGAGACAGCTCGCCTAGTTTACTTTAGTTACTTCCACAGTATTATGTCCTATGGCATACTGGTTTGGGGCAAAGCAGCAGATTTGGACACCATCTTCATTCTTCAGAAGAGAGCTATTCGATCCATTTACAATATGAGCTCTCGCGACTCACTGAGAGAACGATTTAAGGAAATAGATATTCTCACAGTAGCTTCACAATACATACTGGATGTGATAATGTGCACACATAAGAATATTAAATCCTTTAAGAAGCTTTCTGACATTCACAGCCGCAATACACGGAACAAGCATAAGTTATTGGTTACCAAGTTTCGTCTACAGAAAGTAAAAAAGTCGTTTGTTGGAAACTGTGTTACCTTTTTCAACAAAGTACCCTTAGAGGCATGGGAACTGCCCTATAATGCATTCAAAATGTACATCAAAAATGGTCTTCTCAAAAAGGGTTATTATAAAGTTGACGATTACTTGAATGACAAGGAACCATGGCCGTGTCTTCAGTCTCAAGAGCTGTCTTAGATTTACATGACATTGACTTGAATACATATTAGTTATGTATTTTGTAGACTTAGCTTATAAGACTGTTAGCTTAACAGCCTCTTTATAATTATTATTATTATTTTTATTTGACGTTTGGAGAGCCTTTACACCTCCAAAATTATTAATTTTATTTATTATTCTTAGCATCTAATTTCTTTGACCGTGGAGACCTTTTACATCTCCACACTTAATATTTATTTCACCATGGAGCCCATTCATCTCCTTATATATCATTTTGACTTATTGGATACATAATAATTATGTATTCTGTAGCACTAGTTTACAAGACTGTTAGTTTAACTGTCTTCGGACATGAAACATTTGTTTCATACACCTTTTTATTTACTTTTTATTGACATTTGGAGATTCTTTACACCTCCAAATCATTATTATTATTATTTATTAACTGACACTGGGGACACTTTACATCTCCAAAATTATGTATTATTGACATTAGAGAGTATACTATACATCTCTAGTTTAATTTAATATGAGTTTATTTTACTGTGATGTCATGTTTAAATAGGTATTGGCTGTTGTCTTTTATATAATAAGAATAGTTGCTTTGTGATTGTCACTAAATTGTTAATTTTCTATTTTATTATTATTGTTAAAATCATGACGATTAGAGACCTTTTACATCTCTAAATCTTAAGTTTTCTTTATTCTGTATAGATATAGATTATAGTTCTGTATAGATATAGATGCTTAATAATATTGTGAACATGTACAATCATAATTATTTTTGTTTAATATTATGATTCTTTATTTATTTCTCTTTTTTTATAAAAATGTCTATTATATTTTTTTATGTAATAAATTCTTTAATGCATGTTATTTTAATAAGATGTATTATTATACTGTTTTGAAAAAAGTTAGTCCACCTGAGTTTCTTACTGGTTCTTCTCAGGAACGGTGTAGGGTTTGAACCAGTAGTAGATTTTTTTTTTCTCTCTCTTGATAATGTCAGACGATTCGAAAATGCTTATTAATAAGCTTACTTGAATAAAGAATAGTTTGACTTTGACTTTGACATTTTTGTGCTCCTTGTCTGTGTTTAGAAAAAAGAGGGGGCTAGAATTTATATTACCTTATAATATAATCGGGTCCCTACTATATTTCAAGTATCGGATATTTTCTAATCAACAAAGTATAAAATTAATACCATTAGTGCGCCTCGCACATTTCTAACCAGAGTGTTCTTATTATAAAAAAAGGTTTTAATTCGTTGGCATCTAAACGCCCGCTAGAAGCGCCCATACTCCTCCGAGCGGGATCCGTGCCTTAATTATAATCCAGATGTAATGGGTTCCCTTCCGAGTATATAACACTTTTTTGAAAGATTATCGTCAGATTCAACCTTTCTTAAAATTCGGAGAATCTTGAGAATAAGACTGTAGTCTTGGAGGAATTTCTTGAGAAGAGGTTACCTCATTATTGGTTGAGTAATAAAATAAAGTGCTCAAGTAATTTTTCAAAAATAAAATTCTCAAAAATGCCTATACGCACTTTTACATGTTATTGTTACACCGTGTAATATAAACTTAGTCAAATAAACTTCGAAAAATGTACATGTTAAGGCAGAGTAATTAAACTAATTAAATAAAGTACCGTTCGATGCTAGTTAATCCGTTTACATCCGCTCTTGAGAAGGTCGGAGGAGTTCGAAAGGTTTCTTAGCGTCTGAAGCAAATTTCACTTTTAAATGCAAATCAGTCTACGGTCCGCCCCTACTTGCGACAGGCTATTCGAAAACCTGTTATTTCATCGCGTAGAATTCGGTACAATAGCATCCCCTTTTCCCCGGCAAAAAATGCACTATGCAAGGTTGTAACAACGTGCCCTCGCTGGGTCTTGACAAGAGAGTTCATAGTTTCAATAATTATGGTTGAGAATCGGGGGTTTGAAATGAATACTGTTATACTAACTTGTAGGCCCTGCAACTGCAACCTGCAAGCATGAGTGCCTAAAATACCTCAATAATAACTTAAATTGTTACTTATTATCTGAACACTAGGGTGACATTTGCAGATATGCAATTGTCACCCAAGTGTATTCAGTAGGTGAAGCTTTAAATTCTACCGAATAATCTCAGGCAGACTATTTAAAAAATATGGCAATAGTTTTCAGTGTTCTGTCACCATAATAATTTGTAACGCGGGGTATTTCATATTTCTGCACGGCCACAGATCTTGTGTTATTATGTTGTACTAGTGTTGGGATATGCTCTTTATTGTTATGCGTTCCAGTGACATGGTGTGCATAATCCATACTGGAACTTTTACATGTGTTAGGATGTACGTAGGTCATTGGTGTCTGTTTTTATTTGAATTACCACGACAGACGATGAGGTAGTCTTGAGGTTTAAACCATATTCAGTAAATTGGAACATCTTACACAAAGTCAGTTATCAGTAGTGGGAATAACTACAGTTCTACTTATTATGCTCACTTCAATTCGTCGATCCAGATATGAAGATGCGAATTCCGCTTGCAGCTGTCGCGATCTATTCTCTCTGTGCCTTCTCGTGATTGAGGATTCTTGCACTTTCGTTATCTTTAAGGTAATAAATAACCTACAACGAGGTTGATTATGAAACTCATTTTTGTGCTCCATGTCTGTATTTAGAAAAAAGAGGCGGCTAGAATTTATATTACCTTATAACAATTAAAATGTTAAGGTAGAGTAATTAAACTGATTAAATAAAGAACCGTTCGATGCTAGTTAATCCGTTTACATCCACTCTTGAGAAGGTCGGAGGAGTTCGAAAGGTTTCTTAGCGTCTGAAGCAAATTTCACTTCTAAATGCAAATAAGTCTACGGTCCGCCCCTACTTGCGACAGGCTACTCGAAAACCTGTTATTTCATCGCGTAGAATTCGGTACAATAGCATCCCCTTTTCCCCGGCAAAAAATGCACTATGCAAGGTTGTAACAACGTGACCTCGCTGGGTGTTGACAAGAGAGTTCATAGTTTCAATAATTATGGTTGAGAATCGGGGGTTTGAAATGAATACTGTTATACTAACTTGTAGGCCCTGCAACCGTATGGCGAAAGGCAAGAATCCGCAGGTCTAAAGAAGACTTCAGACGTTGTGGAGATTTTTTTGTATACAATGTTGTTACGAATTAGAAGAACGTTCGGAGATTTCAAAAAATCCTGAGAATACTGTACCTACTGTCAGTCTTGTTGGAATTTCATGTTTGAGTAATAAAATAAATCGCTTCCGTAAATTTTCCAAAAAATATTTACCAAAAATTCCTATACGCACTTTTACATGTTATGGTTACAATGTGTCATATAATGGAAACTACTTCAAAGTCTATCTGAAGACGTGGTTCCCTGGCAGGCCGAGCGCGTTTCCCCAAGTCCACGGAGTCGGAAGTCGCGGTGGCGCTATCGCCGTAATCACGGGGCACGGCCAGATGGCCACCGAGGCAGCAGTCGCGAGGAGAGCCGCTGTTCCACCACGCCTGGCAGCATAAGTGCTGTATGCTTAGCCAAGTTGCCAAGCGCTAGCGCTTAGTAGCGTATCGTAGTTTTCCCTCTCTGTCACTCTTTCATATTAGAGCGACAAAGACAGTTAGCTGCGATTGACGATTAAGCGCTAGCGATTGGCAACTTGGCTAAGCATCCTGGTCTTATTTGTGTGGTTTAAATTCGATTGTACCAAGTGATAATTTATTGAAAAAAATCCTGTCTGACCTGTAGATATTGAGTAATGGAACCGGTTACATGTTTTTAGCAGATAACAACTGAAACACTATTCTGTGTGCAGATTTAAGCCTGATGAGGCTCATTGAGGGCTACCACTGCATCCCTCAGTCATAACTGGCCACAAACAGTGGTACAAAGTGGAGCCTGTTTTTGCGTATATGACGGCTTGCGTGGTCTATTCTTCCTGTGCCTGAGTGACAGTCAACGCAGTCTTTTTAGGGAATGTAATATACTTATGCCTGTACAAGAAAATATTGTACTTCATTTTTTCAGTGCCATGGTGTACGTAATTCACAAAGGTACCTTTAACATGTCTCTGGTGTTGATTGCTCAATGATTTCTATAGATCAAAACATTTATCGGCAAGAGTGAACTCTGTTGGCATGTTGGCAGTTTTATCCATTGCGCCATTTGCGACTATAGGCACCATATTTTATTGATTCAAATAGGTAATTTGTTATATATCCTATTCACCACGAGAGACAATGGGTCTAGTAGTCTTACAAATTAAGCCATGTTCACTAGTGGAAATGACAGTTTATGCGCTGACTTCGATTCGCTAATCCAGATTGTATTTGATAGGAAAGATGCGATGCGAATTCTGCTTGCCGCTGTCACAATCTATTCTCTGTTTTGCCTTTCTTCTTGCAGTTTCGATACATTCGTATGATAATAAGTAAAGCTATCCAAAATAAAGAAATGTCTCTGGCGCATTTTGGAAACCGGAAGATGGGAAAAGTGTTTCATACAGCGCAGATGCAAAAAGGGTAGGTATTTAGATAAATACCCTTTTCCTAACTAGTGCGCAAAAACGAACTTTGCGCACGCTTCGCGCGCGGTAATTTCTCTTTTTGACGCTCTTGTTATGAAAAAAAATGAAAATGAAAATTCACTATCCAAGGTGTCGCGATCTATTCTCTCTGTGCCTTCTCGTGCAGAAGACTGGAGATTCTTGCACTTTCGTTATCTTTAAGATAATAAATAAGCTACAACGAGGTTGATTACGAAACTTATTTTTGTGCTCCTTGTCTGTATTTAGAAAAAAGAGGGGGCTAGAATTTATATTACCTTATAACATAAAAAAATCTCAAAAATGCCTATACGCACTTTTACATATTATTGTTACACCGTGCACCGTGTAATATAAACTTAGCCAAATAAACTTGAAAAAAATTACATGTTAAGGCAGAGTAATTAAACTAATTAAAAAAAGTACCGTTCGATGCTAGTTAATCCGTTTACATCCGCTCTTGAGAAGGTCGGAGGAGTTCGAAAGGTTTCTTAGCGTCTGAAGCAAATTTCACTTTTAAATGCAAATCAGTCTACGGTCCGCCCCTACTTGCGACAGGCTATTCGAAAACCTGTTATTTCATCGCGTAGAATTCGGTACAATAGCATCCCCTTTTCCCCGGCAAAAAATGCACTATGAAAGGTTGTAACAACGTGCCCTCGCTAGGTGTTGACAAGAGAGTTCATAGTTTCAATAATTATGGTTGAGAATCGGGGGTTTGAAATGAATACTGTTATACTACTTAACTTGTAGGCCCTGCAACTGCAACCTGCAAGTATGAGTGCCTAAAATACCTCAATAATAACTTAAATTGTTACTTATTATCTGAACACTAGGGTGACATTTGCAGATATGCAATTGTCACCCAAGTGTATTCAGTAGGTGAAGCTTTAAATTCTGCCGAATAATCTCAGGCAGACTATTTGAAAATATGGCAATATTTTTCAGTGTTCTGTCACCATAATAATTTGTAACGCGGGGTATTTCATATTTCTGCACGGCCACTGATCTTGTGATATTATATTGTACTAGTGTTGGGATATGCTCTTTATTGCTATGCGTTCCAGTGACATGGTGTGCATAATCCATATAGGAACTTTTACATGTGTACGTAGGTCATTGGTGCTTGTCTGTTTTTATTTGAATTACCACGACCACGACAGACGATGAGGTAGTCTTGAGGTTTAAACCATATTCAGTAGTGGGAATAACGACAGTTCTACTTATTATTATTATTCCTCTTTATTCATTACGTGTCTCGGGTTAGGTGTTTTACAATATGATTATAAAAGTAAAATACAATACAACATACAAAAACGATACAAAACATATAAACACATTATAAAAAACCTAACCTAGATGGCCGCCGGCAGCGGAGCGGGCCCAAGCTGCCGGTGGTTAGGGCTACAGGGAGAGGAACCGCCGGACTATACGCGCCGTGTCCAGGATTACCGCCTTCTGCATCTGACCCTTGATCCAACCACCTAGCGAGAGCCTCTTGAGGTGTTGATCGAGACTCTTCGCTATGAGACCATTCGCAGAAACAACTATCGGCACAATGATCGCCGAATCAACATCCCACATGTCGGTTACCTCGTGAGCCAAGTCAAGGTACTTACTGGATTTGTCCTTTTCGGCCTTCACGAGGTTCTCGTCATGGGGGATCGTGATATCGATGAGCATTGCACGGCGTTGCGATCGATCTATCAGCACGATATCAGGCTTATTGGCTACAATAGTCCTGTCCGTGATGATAGATCGATCCCAATAGAGCGTGGCACGACCATTTTCGAGAACTGCCACAGGTGTGTACTTATAGTAAGGCACTTCGAAGCCCACAAGGCCGTATTGAAGAGCAAGCTGCTGGTGTATAATCCTGGCTACGAGGT